>QAXN01000029.1:0-54222 GCA_004335795.1 Chlamydomonas sp. 3222
GAAATCCTGACAATCGTACATTTTCCAGGATTTCTGGGCCAATCCTGGGGGCAAAACCTCTTGAAAATCCTGATTCGGTCAGAATTCTGCCTCAAAAAATCCTGACAGCAGCCCAAATGGCCGTCAGAATCATGATAATCCTGGAAGACCGGGACACTGAGGAGGAACCGGATACAAGGCACCTGTGCAGCGGACTTTGCCCTTAGCGGCCCACTGGATGCCGCTCTCGCTCAAAGTTACGTAGGCCTCTTGCCCCCCAGACACCCCCACAGAAAAGATATACGCACCCCGCCAGATGTTGTTCCTGTCCGCATCGGTCATCTCTAGCCACCAGCAAATCTGCAGCGACCACACCTTTCGTGGTAGGGAACTGCCGGTGGGGAATGCTTCCAGGACTGCCCACTCCAGCCACGATGGCGCCACCCCGCTCGGCTGTCGGCCGACCCACGGGTCGAGTGAACCCACGATCGACAGGGCCATAACCAAGGGAAACATGAGCGCAACCGACATATCCCACTCAAAGCGAGCGTCTGCATGGCAAGGAGCACAGCAACGAGCGTTAGCTGCAGCCTCGAAACAATCGCCGGCGATTGTCGCTCTTCGCGCGGAGTGTGAACTTGCGTTTCACATTGCAATTTGTGCGTGGTAGGAGGAAGCATTGCGTAATCCAACATCCGCACAGGCGTTGCAGGTTCCTAGAATGTGGCCTTGTTGCGTACGTACCCGCCAGAAAGGAGGAAAAAGTTGGCGGGTGTTCCGCCGCGCAGGCGAAAGCAACCGTCGAGGCGCGGCTGCGTGCTGAGCCGGCCGCAGTTGCAACAGTCGTCGTTGCGGGTTCGCCAGAAGGTTGACACCCGTTTCTACTGCGATGCAAAAGTACCATCCTGAGCTCGATGCCCTGTGTCAGGGTTGGTTCGTCGAGGGATCGGTTCGCAGAGAGCCCGCAAAGGCAGGCTAAACAGGAGAGTAAGGCTCAAACATTCAATCAGCATGTCATGCGACGACGTGGCGTGCATGCAAATGCTCACCGGCCTGTCGTTCGCTTCTGAGTGCCATGCGGGCCCTGCTGCCAGGGGGACTCCCCTGGACCCTGGCGCTGTTGAACTGTGCCGCGTGCCACGAGCGCACTAGACAGCGTGTTGCCAGCCTCGTGCACTGTACATGCAGTCCTGCATGGTGTCTTACCGCAGCATCTCCGCGTGCATCATGGGAGAGAGGCACACCGAGTGCACGGTATGCCGGCATTACCGGTAGGAGGGGTGGGAAACCCTGTGACCTGCCTGTGACCGTGATTGCCGGGACCGTTACGTGCCCTGAGTGGGACGGGGCTGGGATCTGAAAGGGGACCAAAGCTGTGAAACAATATGCACATACATCTAGGACACATGCGGCTGCAGCGGCGATGGTTGCGGCCCACATTGAGGTGGGCTGCTGGCAAGACGCCACATACATACGTCGGGCCCTACGTACCTGCTGCACGCATTGCCTGCGTTGGTTCGACCATACCCCATGCGCAACTAACACATTATTAAATGTATTGGGCACTGTCGACAAGGCCGCGTGCGTGATTTGTGCCAACTTCGTCTAACCAGATGGGTTGCTACGGCGGGTCCGTGCAAATGCACCGCTGGCGCATGGGTGGCGCCCTGATGGGTGCGTGCTGAAGCAGGGCTGGCATCTTATTTAATGTTCACTATATAATGCAGTTTTCAGCCCGCGGAGCGGAAAATTCTTGAGGGATTTAATTGCAACCGACCAAATTTCTGCCCCCGACTCATGGCTAAATAATTGCCGGTTCACTATTTATGCCACGTGCCGAGGCGCGATTTAATCGGGCCCAGCCGGACCCCTCCCCTACGTGCTGCTCTGCGGCCATGCCCCCTTGCCGTCAACATGCTCCCGTGTTGTCCTCTCGTTCAGCACATGCCTTTCTAGCGCACACCTGGCCGGTGTCGCCGCAAAAGAGCTACGGCGGTAGTAAGTCAAGTACCCGGGAACAGAACATGGGGGCGTTTCCGCAGCCATGCAACGGAGTACCGGAGGCAAGAAGGGCATTTGGGATTGATTCCTGATAGGTGTGGTCGGGACCAGTAAGGATCGTGTGGCCACACCACCTGGAATGTAGCACAAAAAAATTTTGGGGGCAGGATGCCCGTACGGCGCAGGCGGCGCTGACAGGAAATTATTTCCCTGAGTTGCATCCGGATGCAAATAATTCCGGGTTCACTAAAGACACGGCCCCAAGGGCCCGGCATTTAATCAGATTCGGTGTATCGGCTTGGCGGAAGATGCCAGCCCTGTAGCTGAAGCGCTCTTGCTTGTACAACGGGTCTAACTGTATCGTCACTCCTTACTGCTGCTGCGACGCTACTACCTACTACATGTCTACCAGCATCCAGTGTGAATAATACACACAGAGTGGGTGGAGCCTGCTGCAGCGATCACGAACCGCACAACGGGCTGCTGGACGCCGGTCTTGCCGACGCGCGTGCTGACGCAGGCTGGCGCCACGCCTGTCCACCTCCACACGCAGCCCATGCCTCTGTGACGTCTTACATTTTATCTCGTCTTTGTACGTGCCAGCGGCCCGAACATACCATACACGCGTTGCTTGTGCATCATGTCCGCCCTTCTATCTCAGGTTCACACCCCATGGTCATACTACTCTGTACCGTGTTACAACATGCCATGTGTCAACTGTCAAAACTAGCACCACAGCGGCAGAACCCTATTGATTTCAGAATGCAAGATCTCCGTACTGCAACGCCCTCCCCTGACCAAGACAAACGAACAACAACTTTCATACAAGTGCCTGCCAATTGACAACGAAGGCAACGTCATGGCCGGTATGTGACACCCATGCTGCCTTGCCTAGGTTACATACCGGTATGCTGAAGACAGTAGCAACAACACGCTTACCCCATGCTTCCTTGCCGCACGCTACGTATATAACGGTGGCATAAGTTACCGGCGTCACCTACAGCAAATTAAATGGAGCACTGGCACCACCACCAAAGCCCAAACCCAACGAACCCCAACCGCAAGAAGGGAACACCTAGGGACGAAGCGGACCTGAAACCAAACACCGTAAAACAGGGACAAGCGAATAGGTCAAAAGAGACCAAGGGGCAAGGAAGCCCGATATAAAAAGGGAAAAAGGTAAAAGGACACAGGGAGGCTAGGAACGGACAAACCCCCAACCCCCAACCTACCGACCCATAGACGCAAAAAGCACCACCAGAGCCCCGACGGGCCCCCGCCGAACAGGCCACCCCAACAACACGCACGCTGGCCGCCTAGGAACGCCACAACGCCAACGGCCTACCAAAAACCAGCAACCTTAAGGCAAGCCCGAGGCCACACCCAAAGCCGGGAGGCAACGGCGACACCTCAGTCCAGCAAAATGACCAAGCAGCCACCGCGACCCCAACCTACGCCCAGAGGAAGAACCCCAGCGAGGGGCACTCCTTAACCACGACACCCGACAAACCACCCGACCAGCAGCACCAGACCGACCCCTCGCCTAGGTTGCATGTTCTTTAGAGAGCAGCACGGAAAAGTTGACCCCAGCTGCGCTACGTGCAAGGTAGCATAATGTACCGATGTCGCCTACAACAAGCGCTATAAGTGGAGCAGCACAGGCAGAACACACGACACGAGGCCAACCAGCAGCCGTCTGATGATCCCAGCCACATGTGCCATTGCGCGCGCAACGCACCATTAGCCCACTATCAAACCGACTTTCATGTCTGAGCGCCGGGCTATGCCACCTTTTGCTTTGCACCGACCAAAGCGGCCCTCTCGCCCGTGCTGTCGCTCTCTTCCCCCATTAAGCCGCGCACAGTAGCTCGCCGCTTCTCAGCATACCCCGCCGCCAGGCCCACGCCCGCCTCGGCCGCCCCACCAGTCACGTGCCTCGCAAACCACCGCCGCGAGCGCCACTCAACCGCTGCGCTAACTGCCAATGCAGCTGCTCGCCACCCCGCAGCTGCGGCTACCACACTCCAGCTCTCCCATCCGGGCATCAGCCTGCGAACCTGCAGCACCTCGCCCAGCCCCAGCACCGGCGCCAGCGCCGCCACCTGCCACACGCCCAGCCGCTGCACGGCGGGGATCAGCACGCCGCGGATGATGGTGGCGCTGTACACCGAGCGGATGTCGCCCACTGGGCCGGGACTGGGCAGCAGCTGCAGTGCAATGCCTACCGAGCACAGGAGGAATAGCGCTGGGCTGATGACCGCGGCCGCAAGCCAGTAGGCCCATGCCGCATGCCCCGTAGCCCCTGCGCTGTCGCAACTGTCGCTGCCGCTGCTGGTTCCGCCGCCACACGTGCTGCTGGTTGGGGAGGTCGCTGTAGTGCGCCGCCGCTGCCAGGGCCTCAGCACTGCTCGTGTTGCACGTGTGCCCGTCCGCAACAGCACCGCGTGCGCCACAACTTCCGACCCCAGGTTGAGCGCCACCAGGACCAACAGCCTCGCCACCGACGCGGGTAGCTCCCTGCCGCTGCCACTGCTGCTGCCGTCGCTGCTGTTGCCGAGCCGTTCGGCAGCCAGCATGAAGAGCAGTCGCACCAGCGCTGTCAGGTAGATGGTGCTCAGCGCTGCCACCACACAGGGTGCTGATGCCCGCAAGCAGCCCAGGCGCCACTCCTGGTAGGCTGCCTCCTGGGCGGGAGGGCTGAAGGGATGTAGAAGCAGGCGCCAGGAGGGCACGTTGGCGGAAGGGTGCGTGGCGGAGGGGGTGCTGGCGCCCAGAGGTCGGACATGGGCGGTGTCAGGCGTTGCGGCAGCTGCTGCTGTGGCTGTTGCATGTCTGGCGGCTGGGTCCCCGTTGCTGGAAGCGGCCAGAATCCGGTCTAGGGATGCAGGGGACAGGCGGGCCTCAAGCAGCTCCACCAGATTGCCCATGCAGTTGTCGTACAGGTACGGCAGCATGTGGGAGGCCACGCTTTTGGCATCGTGGTCATCTGGCCCCGCCCCCAGCACGTACGCCAGGTCCCCCAGCAGCGGGGCCAGGTGGGACCACCACAGGGAAGACTGCTGCTCACAACCGGTACCATCGCCCCCGCCGCCGCCAGGGGTAAGCTCGTGCGTAACCCCGTCCGCGCCGCCCTGGCCTTGAGCTGCAGCCAGCTGGACAGCCTCCCACAGCCCGCACACCTCTGCCGCAGCAGCGGGCGGCAGGACCAGCAGCGGCGGGGCCACGAAGTGCACCAGCGGGTAGGCGTCCCCTCCGTCCACCGTGTTGTGCTCCGGCCCCACCAGCGCCAGCTGCAGCACCCCCACCCCGTCCGCCCCCACCGCCCCCTCCAGCTCCCCCGACCCCAGCGCCAGCTCCACCTCCTGCGGACCGCCCACCAGCTCCACGGCCAGATCGCACAGCAGCCGAGCGCGAAAAACGGCCTGCTGCCCTCCGCCCTCGCCGCCCTGCTCCGCCAGCACCAGCACCCGGGCAGGCTGTGGGGCGGGGCTGTGCTGCAGCAGCCGCAACGTATACATGCTACTGCCTGTGACGCCCGCCCCTGCCGCCTGTGCAGGCAGGGCGCATGGCAGCAGCAGCAGCAGCTGTGCAACAGCGGACTGCTGCTGATGCTGCTCCAAAGCATCACCTGAGAGCCCAGTCGCTGCAGCCTCTCCCGGAAGTGGTACCCGCACGGGCGCCTCCTCCCCAGCCTGCACCGTAACGCCCCCAACCGCACCCTGCTGCTGCTGCTGCTGCTGCTGTCTGTCGGCCATGGACGCAACCGCCTGGGCCAGGGCGCTGGCCATTTGCTGCTCCAGGGTGTTGAGACCTCCAAACCGTCCAAACCCGCCGCTGACGCTGCTGCGGGTAGCATGGCAGTCCGTGGTAGGCAGGCCGGCGCTCAGCCCTCGCACCCAGGCCAGGAGTTGCACACAGCCACGGAACACCGCCGAGCGCAGCTGCACCCCGGGCGGCAGCGCCGCGGAAGCCCCTCCCGCACCGGACGCGACGGCGCCATCCCCTGCCGCAGCTCCAGCCCTAGCCCTAGCCCCTGTTGCACCCTGCGTGCCAGGGGGCGGCGGCGCACCACCGGGCGCCTCTCGTCGGCCGCCTGCTGCAGCAGCACTGCTCTCCGCTGCACCTAGCGCCCTTCCAAGGAGCTGGGGTGCGACCGCAGCCAGGCGGCCGGCGTACTGGTCAAAGCTGCCAGGGTGGTCACGTACCTGGGGAGGGCAGGGACGTGGACAGTGTCCATACATCAACACGTGACCAAGATGCTGCGAAGGGCACTGCGGACGTGCACGACTGCGGTTTGCATCGCTGGGCAGAGCAGTCTGGCACTGACGCTACAAAGCAATCGTGCACTGTCGCCGAGCTGTACGGAAGAAGCGCTCAAAGGGCTGAGAGTGCTCTTCGTTTCGTGTGGCGCACCTTGATTGACGCGACTGTGCCGGTGGTCAGCGCCCTGTACGGCGTCCGAGGAGCGCGTACTGGCGGCCCGACACCAACGGCTGCCGCAGCTGATATGCTTCTCTGACCAGCGAAGATACCCGGACCGTCCAGGATGTCGGTCCACAACGGGAGGCTGAGGCTGGACCCCAGGTTCAGGCGTGGCGCAGGCACAGCGGATGGCATGCCTGTGTCACACGGCGGCTGTGCAACAACCCCCGGGTAGGACTGCTCTTGCCCAGCGCTGCCGTGATTCTGCTGCTGCTGTTGCCGCTGCCGTTGCAGTTGCTTCTGCTGCTGTGTCAGCGGCGGAGTGGCCAGTGGCGTCAGCGGCGGCGGTTCCTCCATGCGCGCCTGCGCCTGCTGCTTCCCATGACTCTGCCGCCTCCTTCCGCCCTCCCACTCCGCGCATACCGCCGCGTGCTGCCTCCGCAGCCGCCTCTCCACAGCCCACGACAGCGCCACCGGCCACGCCACCATGGCCAGGCCCAGGAGCACCTGCTGCGGCAGCGGCCGGCACGACAGCAGCGCAGAGTGCTCCGGACGTAACCCGCACTGAAGAGGGACGGGGCCATCGATCAGTCCATCAGCAACTGCCATGGAGGGTGTTGCGCGGTACGCAAGGACGAAGATAGCCGCCGTTTGCGCCAGGGCTGAGATGGCGGCTGCAGGAAGGGGCACCTGCAAAGTAAAAAGCAGAGACAATTAGCATGCCGCGCTTCCGTCTGCTTTCTCCACGACGGTGCCAGCTCTGTTGCCGGTGCAGCCGTCAACAACGGCAGCGTGCGCGTCACAATGAAAACATTCATGGCTTCACCTTCGCCATTAAGTCGCAAATTCCAAGTACAACCGTGTTGAGCAGGGGGCTGCTGCAGGCACCCATGACGTAGTGCGCCCAGCAGTGCGCCGGCCACAAGTGCGCCGGGGCCAGCAGGAAGGACGGCACCATGAGCAGGCCCCGGGGCAGCCGTAGCGTGAACATTACGAACGCGGTCCGCGCCCTACAGCATGAAGCGAGCGGGTCGGGAACCATGGTCAAGGTACGGGTACTTCCGTCGCTTGCAGGAGGTGGAAGCCCGCCCTGCCATGCCGAGTCCAAGCTGCGTGTGCATTTGCCATCGCGACAGTGCAGTGTGCCCTGGATGGGCTGCTGCGGCAAATAAGTGTTATAACTCAACGTTGCCCGCCGAAAGGCCACAACGCAACGCGCACGCTGAGGAGTATACAACTGCCTATGGCTCCTAGCTGAAAGGCGATTTAAGCCTAAAGCATTATGAAACACTCCAGCGCACCTTCGCCACAGCCGCCACGGCCTGCTGTTGCACGGGCAGGCAGCCAGCGCCCACAGCGCCGCCACGTAGCCAAACAGCAAACCGTTGAGGACGACCAGTGACCAGTCCCCCACGGACGCAGGTCGAGCAAGTGCGTACCAGGGCAGGTGTTGTAGCACGTGGTTTACCTGAGACCAGGCATCCGGTACGGGAAAAGGGCGTTAACCGTCAAGTACGTCATGGTACACATACACCAGGGCACCCTTGCTTCCCAGTTAAGCGGCCGGACTGACAGAGTTACCCCCCCCCCCCTGCACTTGCTATAGCTAAAACTGAAGTGCACCGGCATGGGTGTACGATTCTCCTACCTGTTTCAGAAGGCTGGATCCACGAGGGAAGGCCTCAAGGGCTGCCCACCCCAGCCCCGCCCCGCCACGCCGTCCGCCGACCCATGGGTCAAGAGAGCTCGCGATGGACAGCGCCATCATCACAGGAAGCAGGAGCGCTACAGAGAAATCCCACTCGAATTGGGTATCTGTAATCTCAAACAGCAAGGCGGAGGGATTCAGGACGTGACGCACATCTTTTTCGCAGTCGCGGAGTTTATTTCATTGTATGTTGGCTGTGAAGAACTAGAAGCGAAACTTCGCGGGGCATTGGTGTTTGCCTCGTGACGCCCCAACCATCGGGGCTACGCGTTTGTGCACCTCCAGCTTACCAGCAAGATACTCCGAAAATGAAGGAGGGTCGTCTGGCGCGGGCGCTGGAGGAGCTGGCATGCGTCCGTCAGCTGCAGACGAACCGCAAGCCACCCCTGGGTCGTCTTCGCGTGGCCGCTTCGGGTCAGTGCCACCGCACCGGATGGATGACCCGCGGCGCAACATCGCCAGCTGCTATTTTATTTTTGGGGATGCCGGTACTGCATGAGCAAATGGTGGTCGCCGCGTCGCCCGTTCTCAAAAGGCACTGAAAGCCGCTATCATGAACTGCTTCGCCCTCTTAGATGGCGTTTCAGGCCGGAAGCAAGCATTTTGACGTTTAGGATTATCATGCATTCTGCATGCTCTGGTGCACCTTCCAGCACGGCGGTGTTCTGCGCAATGAGGCCGGGCCCATTGGATGGTTCCTTCCAGGTCCTTCACTCCAAATGGTGGTACGCGTGGGCGCTCCGCCGCCCATGCATGGAAACGATGGGCAGTGTCCCAGAAGTATCATGATTATGACGGCCATTTGGACTGCCGTTAGGATTTTTTGAGGCAGGATTCTGACCTAATCAGGATTTTCAAGAGGTTTTGCCCCCAGGATTGGCCCAGAAATTGGCCCAGAAATCCTGGAAAGTGTACGATTATGAACGGTCAGAAATTTCCGCCAAAGCAGACCGGAACACTGACGATGGGGCTGCCAGTTCTCTCACAACTGCATGGGGGCCATCACAGCATCACCTGCAGGGCAGCGACAACCGAAGCGTTCCCACACCTGCTCAGGGGGGCAGCGCGCCCTCGGGTCATTGTGAGCTTGCTGCACATCAACCAGTCACAAACCCCTCACGCAGATGAGCCCTGATGAGCCGAATCTCTCACAGATGTAGTTTTATTAACCTCGTGCTCTGTGTTCAGACCCAGCTGAGGTAGCGCACACGACACCGGCCAAACTGGGCCAAACCACTTGCCACCCCAGTTCTACATGGCGCACGTACGTCATAGCAACCCGGACTGTGCAGGGACTGAAGAAACGAACCGTGCTGTGCCTCCCAGTCCCGCCCATGTACGCACATTCCTACCCAAGAACTATAAACCGTGTGAGCGTCAGGAATAGGCACCAAACACGTCAGCTGCGTCTACAGCACTTGCCCTTGCACCACCAGGGACGGCTGGGTGCTGACCAGGGGTGCGAACAACTCAAGACATCGTGCCACGCCCAAATGGATACGTGTTGCACGAGGGGACTAGGTCTACTCGAGTACAGCAGCCTGTGCTTAGCACGCCAAAGGCCCCGAAAGGCACGAGGTACCTGCTACGTGAAGTGAGCGTCAGCAGAACAGCACGACGGTGAAATAGAATTACCTGAACGACTAATAGCAAGACGAGCAACATGGGCGCGAGCTTTTTGATACAGTGCAGGGCGCTTTGGAGCAGCTTGGGCACCTAAAACTTCGATCGAGGCATACCTACGTACTCGGCATCAGCTCAGGAGCTCACACTCCCCTTCGCCGCAAAGCACCACCTGGCTAAATAATGTTATGCGACACGTTTAGTGCGCTTTACTCACAACAAGTGCCGCCGGCGCCCAGGAGACCCGGGAGACCCTGTGCCATCCTCCGCAACTAGCACATCAACTCCCGCCGTACCGTTCCCAACGGCACTGGTAGCGCAACGACCGGCGCAGCAGGTTGGCGAAAAGTGACGAGCCCATTATACACATATCAGCCATTCAACGAGCCTGATTTCACCCAAAAGGCATGCCGTTGGCAGCTCGTTTGTTCGACACACCACACCGTCCATGTCCGCATTTATTATGCCTCCTTCTGCTTGCCTCCCTGACCTGCCGAGGGCGCCACCACCCTGCCCGCACCGCTGCGCGGCTTCGTCTCCTGCCCTGCAACCGCCTCCGTCCCAGCCGCCCGCCTCAGCATGTACCGCGCAAACCACCTCCGCGACCGCCACTCCACAAGCGCACTCACTGTGGCCGCCACCAGCCGCCAGCCCGCCACTAACGCCAACACCCGCCAGCCCTCCCACGTGGGCAGCAGCTGCCCCATCTGCAGCACCTCCCCAAGCCCCAGCACTGGCGCCGCCGCCAGCACCTGCCACACGCCCAGCCGCTGCACGGCAGGCATCAGCACGGCACGTTGTATGGTGGCGCCGTACACCGTACGGATGTCACCCACCTGTCCAGGGATGGGTAGCAGCCGCATCCTGATGCCCACCGCGCAGGTCAAGAAGAGGAGAGGGCTGACGACCGTGGCGGCGAACGAGTAGGCCCATGCGACGCCAGCCGCACCCCACCGGCCGGCATCTCCAGGACTCGCTTCTGCCGACCGCTGCCGCTGTGTGCCGCTGCTACCACCTGCTTCAGGCAGCGCGGCAGGGCCCCGACTGGCCGCCGCGGCGCTGTTGCCGGGGCGCAGCAGCCACAGCCTGCGCACGGCACGCGCCGGCCGTGTGTCCGCCAGCAGCAGCACCACGTATCCCGCCAGGTCGGAGCCCAAGTTCAGTACCATGAGAGCCATCAGCCGCGGCAAGGACGGCATCTCAGTGCTGCTGCTGTCGTTGCTGGCCCATCCCGCCGTGGGCTCCACAAGCAGCCGCACCAGCGCGGTCAGGTAGATTGTGGTCAGCGCTGCCACCACATACGGCGCGGTGGCCCGCAGGCAGCCCAGGCGCCACTCCTGGTAGGCTGCCTCCTGGGCGGGATGTACGCGGGGGTAAAGCGGCAGGCGCAGCGGCAGGCGCAGCCCTTTAGCCCCACCAGCAGCTGTCCGCTCAGCACCGGCGGGCGGGGTGCTTTGAGTGGCTGCAGCCTTGGCAGCGTGTGCCTCCAGCAACCTGGCTGTGGTCTCCATACCACTGCCGTACAAATACGGCAGCAGTTGAAACAGGGCGGCCTCCATGCCTGCTGCGGCTTCCGCCTTCTGCTGCTCCTGCCCCTGTCGTGCCCCCTGCCCCAGCACGTACGCCAGGTCCCCCAGCAGCGGGGCCATGTGACACCACCACAGGGAGGACTGCTGCTCACTACCATACCCGCCACCAGCAGCAGCAGCAGCACCCTCGTTCGCGGCCCCGCCTGCCTCATGGCGTATGGCGTCCCACAGCCCGCACACCTCCTCCGCCGCAGCGGGCGGCAGGACCAGCAGCGGCGGGGCCACGAAGTGCACCAGCGGGTAGGCGTCCCCTCCGTCCACCGTGTTGTGCTCCGGCCCCACCAGCGCCAGCTGCAGCACCCCCACCCCGTCCGCCCCCACCGCCCCCTCCAGCTCCCCCGACCCCAGCGCCAGCTCCACCTCCTGCGGACCGCCCACCAGCTCCACTGCCAGATCGCACAGCAGCCGGGCAGGGGCCTGGGGGCACTGCAGCCCCTGCTGGCCCTCCCCACCGCCGCCCTGTTCTGCCAGCAGTAACAACCTGGCTAGCTGCGGGCGGGGGCTGTGCAGCAGCAAGCGTACGTGACGGGGCTCTCCGTCTGCGTGGTCCGGGCCAGCAGGCAGTGCAGAAGGCCACATGAGGAGAAGCCGCACCGCAGCGCAGCGGCCCTCGTCACGAAGCGCCTGCTGGTACCCCCCGTACGTTTCCTCTTCCACGATGTGCGCGACCGCCGCCAACCCGTCCCCCATCTGCACTGACACGCGCCCCGCATCTCCGCCCCCCGCGTCCGGCGGCAGCCCCGGCAACGCCCCCGCCACGACCTGCAGCTGCTGCCGTGCGTCCATGCCCACGCTGAACAGTCCGGAGGCACCGCCAGGGGCACCCCCGGATGCCCGCTCGCCGAGACCAGGCTCCGAGCGCAGCTCTCGCGCCCAGGCGATGAGCTGCGCGCAGCCTCGGACCACAACGGACTGCAGCAGGGCGCCACGCGGCAGCAGGCGAGACGGTGCCATGCCGGGGCCCGCGGCGTTGGCCGCTCCGCCTGGCGCCATGTCCATGCCCATGCCCATGCCCAGCCCACGTCGAAGCAGTTGGGGTGCTGCCGCCGCCAGCCGACCAGCGTACTCCTCAAACGAGCCAGGGTGGTCATGCACCTGTGTGTTAGAATTAGGTTGCACAAGTCAAATGGTGCTGAAGGAGGGGGAGAGTTTAACAAGGGCATCCAAAGCAGGGGCGAGGTGGGCCAAAGCTCTAGCCGAGAATGATAAGTCCCTTAAGCACCCCTGACGCAAAGGCGTGGCCTTAGAACCTGCCAGAGCCAAAATCAATCCGTGGTGCCGTAAGATGCGCCTACCCAGCCGTCCTGCTGCTTGTGACCGCACCTTGACGGACAGAAAGGACATGGTCGTGAGCGCCTGGTACGGCACTGGGGGCAGGCGCACGGACTCAGCGCCAGCATGGCTGCCAGCGTACGAGGCGGCTACGCTTTGCTGCACATGGGAAACCGTGCTCGCGTTGGCGTGCGACAGGGGCGTCTTGATGAGCGCGGTTAAGGGGGCCATGTGGTTCAGGTTCAACGCCAAGGACGAGGTTGGCTGGCCAGGAGGCTGCGGCTTCTGCACACACACAAGGGCCTCCAATCCTGGTTGCTGCTCCGTTGCCTTGTCGGAGCTCTGCCTCCGCCTACACCACGCCTGGCAAACTGCCGCGTACTGCCTCCGCAGCCGCTTCTCCACCGCCCACGACAGCCACACCGGCCACGCCACCATGGCCAGGCCCAGCAGCACCTGCAGCGCCAGAGGCCGGCACGACAGCAGCGCAGAGTGCTCCGGACCCAGCCCGCCGCCGCCACACTGCAGCGGGACGGGGCCGTCGAGTGCGGGCACACCTCCTTGGTGCTGCTGCTGCAGAGCGACAATGGTCGGTGTAACGCGGTACGCCAGCACGAAAATAGCGGCCGTCTGTGCCACGACGAGTACAGAGCTTACTGCGAGTGGCACCTGTGAGGGGTTGGGCGATAGACGACAGCGGGACGAGGTTCGACTTGCTGTACGTGGCGGGCCCCCTGTGGCGGGCCCCCTGTGAATGCGGTACGTTAACAGGCACTACTCAAACGTGCGGGGAGCTGTAGTACGGATAACAAGATATCGTAGATACCGTCAACGAACACGTGTGTTGGCCAATGTATGTGCAAATCCAGCTTTTACACAGGTGGCGCCGTCCGCACCTTCAATATCTGGTCGTACAGCCCCAGGATGAGGGTGTTGAGCACAGGGCTGCTGCTGGCGCTGACCACGTAGCGTGACCAGCAGTGCAAAGGCCATACCCGCGGCGGTGTCAGCAGGAAGGACGGGACCAGAAGCACGCTCCGGGCAATGAGGAGCGCCGCAACAATTGCTGGGACGCGCGCCCTGTGGGACAGTGCGTGCGTTGCCACTGCGGTCTTCGGCATACGGCACCGTAGGAACAATGAGGCGAGTGGAAGGAGTACCTGTCTCGTATTGTGTTCAGTTGCGGGCAAGCGTAAGGTGCCCCGCGGCGTGACAGACAGCAACTTGAAATCAAGCCCCGAAAACTGCAACATGAACAGTTTTAACCTACATCCCAAGCAAATGACTGTTAACTAAGAGCTATGCATACAAGATGTTTGGCGACAATACACAGGAAGGCCAAGCCATCGGTTCTAACGGCGATCGTGAATGCAACCGAGAATCGAGGCTGGCTGGTCACAAGAGGACGCCAAAGCACGTCGATACTTGGCCAGCGATAGGCGTCTTACGCGCTTACCAACTTCATCGCATGCCACGGATATCTGCCCATCGGGGGACCTCCGTACCCTGCCCCGCTCAGGGAAGCTTACCTGCGCCACATGGCCCATGGCCAGCTGTTCCTTGGGTAGGCCGCCAGCACAAGCAGTACAGCGGTGTAGCACAACACTTGACCGTTCAACAACACCGCTGGCCAATCTCCAAAGCTTGCAGGCCTTGCCAGCGTATACCAGAGCAGGTGACGCAGCACGTGCAGAACCTGCATGAACTAAGTGATAGGCACCGTCTCGCTGTACAGGACATGCTGTCCCTCGACTCAAATGCATCTTATACATAAGTACGGTCACAGCAATGGAGGTTTACAAGTACTTGGTTGCTGGCATCTGCTGGCATACCTGCAACGGGATAGGGGCCCTGGCGGGGAAGCCCTCCTGCACGGCCCCGCCCAGGCCTTGGCAGTCCCCTTGGCTGTGCTGTCGGCTCGCGACCCACGGGTCCAGCGAGACCGCAACTGACAGCGCCATGACGAATGGCAGCAACAGCGCGACGGAGAAGTCCCACTCAAATCCAATGTCTGCGGGTAGGTGTGAAAGGCCAACAAACGTTAGCTGACGGGTGGAATGCACAAGTCAAGGCCGCAGCGGTGACATCGATGAAGTCAGACCCGAAGGGTGTTTGAGGCATGGAGGGTTCACAGTGAGGCCATGGTGCGAGCCCTTGCTTGGGAAACTGCGTTGCCTCGTTGCTGCCCACAGAAGCGCAATCAAGCCCGTCAATTTGCAGGCACCTGCTAGGAATGCACTGAAGCTCGGAGGGTTGCTGCTGGAAGGGGCTGTGGGCGCGGAGACCCGGCCGGCCGATATGCTCGCTATTGGAGGCGAACTGGTCTGAGCAGCAGGAAGAGGCTCGTGTGTCCCCTTTTGTACCATTCTTGAATGATTTCGCATTGCGTGTGAATGCGACACGCGTGGCGACGCCAACTTGCGCGCGCGTGCGTTGGGGCTTTAACCTCACCGACGCCGCAAGCGACCAACGCACAGTTGAATACATCAACTATTTCTAATGTGATAGAAAGGATAGATATAGACAGGCCGGGTACAAGGTTCGTGGTGGCGCTGGACATGCATCGTGGACCGGGAGACTTTGCCCATGTATGGCACGGCAGGGACAGGTTTGCGTGGAGTTGCTCTCCCCACTGCCAAGGCCCTTTTCGCGTGTTCGCACAGGAAGCATCGACATTGATACAGTTGCCGTGTGCAACAGGCTACGCTGGGCTACCCTGCTTTGGTTCGAGTGTCTCAGTGTACGGTAGTCCACTGACACTGACTGACACGTGTACTGACGTGCCACGTGGCGCGGCTGCAAGCTGCAGAGGGTGCGTTGTTTCCCCAGACTAACACATAAAGTATTTGGTGTCCCCTGGTGGCCCCGGCCTCCGGGTTTGCACACGGCAGAAAACTTGTTACAGCACTGTTGAGTCTGTACCGGCCTGTGCGCATCGGAGGCCAACAATAATAAGGAACAGGACAAGCTGCAGGCCCCTCGCCACCATGAGCCCATTGGCCCAAACGATCTGCCCATTGCGGAATTCTTAGCGCGAATAGCCCATATGGCAGGTGTGCGCTGAACCGGCTGTTGGCGTGCCTAAGATACCAGGGAACGAAGCATCACAACAGCACAACTCCGTTCCACAGTACGGCACCATACAGACAAGTTGCGCTCAGTACGGCACAGGCAGTCGCCTGTCACAAGTCAAACAACAACAAGACACCAAAAACCACAATTAAAACAGCCGGCAGCAACTACCATTACGGGCGTCTGCTGCCACACACCACCTCAGCGGACAAAGCTCCCACGACGCAGCTCTAGGCCATGGCATCAACTCTTAATAATCGCACAGCAGCCTAATACAGGCTGGATGGGTCAGGTGCCTTCTACTGCGTTACGCTAGGATAGATCTACAGGAGCAATACTCCACCTCGGGAACAACCCCTGGCCTCACCTACCGCCGGGTGAGACCTTGGCACGCAGGCGCACAACCACCGCCGCCTGAGCCGTCGCCATGCCGCTCCCCCTCTAGCCAACCATGCATGTCAACCAAGCGCTTGCTGGGCAGCAAGCCATACAACTCAACTCGGAACATTTAGGGTCAACGTGCTGGAGAATGTACGCAGCGGCAATGACCCCCCACCTCCCAATGGTACCGTCTGCAAGGACGCAGAGCCAGCCAGCCACACGACTGGGCATGCGGCAAACTCAACGCATACCTGTATGAACGCGCTATGGCCACAGGGACCATGAAATCAACACCTCTTACAACATGCCAACAGCACGTACGCATAAATTCCCGAGCACCTTGCATGGTAGCCCCGTCAAATCAAAGGTCCACAACCAAATCAATTGTGTTGCTACGGACCAGCAGCGCTGACACCCTACCATGAATGTCACATCACTGCCGGCTTGCACGCATGTGCACTGCCTGGCCAGTCTAACACACACCTACTGGCCTTCGTACTCCTTAGCACACCGACTCTCAGCCTAGGCTGCCCTACGCCGCCGTCAGCTTCTCGTCCTTGCCAAGACCTGGTGACCGGACACAACCAGCCCCCGTCCCACAGCCGCTCGCCTCAGCACAAGCCGCGAAACCCACCTCCGCAGCCGCCACTCC
This sequence comes from Chlamydomonas sp. 3222, assembly GCA_004335795.1. NCBI lineage: Eukaryota > Viridiplantae > Chlorophyta > Chlorophyceae > Chlamydomonadales > Chlamydomonadaceae > Chlamydomonas > Chlamydomonas sp. 3222. The sequence continues at coordinate 16,700 of QAXN01000029.1, forward strand.
ACAACGGCGCTCACTACCGCTCGCCACCAGCGGCCTGCCCACTACCGCAGCCACCACCACCGCCCAGTCCTCCCATGCGGCAGCAGCTGCCCCATCTGCAGCCCCATGCGCAGCAACTCGCCGAGCCGGAGCATTCGTGCCTTCGCTGGGTGCATTGGCGGCTGCCGTGCGGTTCAGCCGACGAACTCTCGTCCAGAACGCGTGGCACATGGGCCAGCGAAACACAGCTCCACGTGTTCCACCAGGATGGACCCACGGTTCAGCGCTACCAACGCTCGCACCCCGGGGCAGCGAAGGCACCTCCGTGCCGCCGCCTCGGGTGCTGCTGGTGCCTCCTCCCTGCAGCCGCCAGCCGCCGCCACATTCAGGCCGTACGATAGTTGGCGCACAGCGCTGCCACCATGCACGATGCCGTGGTCCGCAGGCGCTCACTGCGCCATCTCTGGCAAGCTAGCCCCTGGGCCAGAGGGTGGAAAGGGGCGCAGTAGCATAGCAATAGCAAGCTCAACGCGGCGTTGGTGCTGACTGTGTTGGTGCGGTGGCAGCGGTGCCGGTGCCCCGTGGCATGGGTGGGCTTGTGACGACATGGCCCATGGCGTAAGAGGGCAGCGCGTTTGGCACAACGAGATCTCCCGCATGCATGCACCTGGTCAACAGTGCCCAACTGGAAACTGCAGGACCCAAACCCTCCTGCACCGCTCACAGCTGTGCAGTCACCGACCTGCGCGGGGCGTGCTGTGGGGTATGGATGACGGTGCTGTGCGCGCCTCCAGCAGCCGTGCCGTGGCCTCCATAGCGCTGCCGTACAGGTACGTTAGCAGCTGAGACAGGACGACCTCCATGCCTGCCTCGTCTTCCTCTGCCTGCTGCCCCTGCACCGGCTGTGCCCCCGCCCCCAGCACATACGCCAGGTCCCCCAGCAGCGGGGCCATGTGAGACCACCACAGGGAGGACTGCTGCTCACTACCATACCCGCCACCAGCAGCAGCAGCACCCCCGTTCGCGGCCCCGCCTGCCTCATGGCGTATGGCGTCCCACAGCCCGCACACCTCTGCCGCAGAAGCAGGCGGCAGGACCAGCAGCGGCGGGGCCACGAAGTGCACCAGCGGGTAGGCGGCGTCCCCTCCGTCCACCGTGTTGTGCTCCGGCCCCACCAGCACCAGCTGCAGCACCCCCACCCCGTCCGCCCCCACCGCCCCCTCCAGCTCCCCCGCCCCCAGCGCCAGCTCCACCTCCTGCGGACCGCCCACCAGCTCTACGGCCACCTCGCACAGCAGCCGAGCGCGGGAGTGCTCGCCGTCGCCCTCGCCCTCCGCCAGCACCAGCACCCGTGACAGTTGCGGGCGGGGGCTGTGCAGCAACAGCCGCACCGCTGCCTCTCCTTCTGTTCCATCTCCGCTCACAATCCCAGGCACGGCCAGGGCGGCAGGGCAGAGCATCAGGAGCCTGCTGGCGCTTTCACCGCCGTCCGGCCTGGCGGCCGTCTCGTCGACCGCTAGGACAGGCACGCCCATCGCTGCCGCCTGCCCCACCTGCACCGACACGCCTCCGACGGCCCCCTCCGCTGCACCGGGCAGTAGCTCCGGCAGAGCCGCCGCCAGCACCCGCAGCCGGGTCTGCATCTCCGCCGCAGCCCCCTTCGCTGCGCACTGCACCGCCCTCGCATCGCCCTTCGCGGCCCGCAGCCGCCGGCTCCAGGCGATGACCTGCACGCAGCCCCGGACTACCACAAACCGCATGGCGACGGATGACGACGGAGCTCGCACAACCGCCTGGGACGGGGCCGCTGCCAAAGGCAGCACGGTCGGCATCTGATCCTTTCTTGTTGATGTCGGCTGGTCAGTGGACACAGCTGCCGCCGCAAGGTTTGGCGCTGCCGCTGCCAAGCGACTGCTGTACTCCTCAAAGGTGCCCGGGTGGTTCAGGACCTGCGGGATAGGTGCACGTAAGCCACCAAGCGGTTGCAGGACACTCAGCAGGGCAACCAGTGGAAAGCCAGTTGTCTCGGCCAATCTGGCATCTAGGACACCCGTGTAAGGTGGCCATAGCTGGGCTTCACATCTTCTCCACGGTCGGGCCAGCCCCAGGCGCTGACATCAAAGCGGACCCGGTACATGCGTGTCGCAATGCTGCACCTATCGAATACACAGCGTAAAGTTCAACTGAGGGCAGTCCAAAGGACACTTGATGGGCGAGGGCACCTTCCGTCGTTCAGTCTCAGCGCTGCGGTGCTCGTCCCCTCGCCAACCCCACCAGCCCCACCTTGAGGGACAGCAGGACGTCCTCCGTGACACCCATGTACCGACCCATGGGTCGAGTGGTGCCCTTTGCTCCGAGACTCCGAGCCACGTGCCCGTTGGTGTGCAGCTGCGCGGGCCTTGCTGCACCACCTGAAGGTGCAATATAGCGCTCGTGCAGCTTGTCCAGCTTGCCCACTCGCTGAGAGTACAGCGGTACGACCCGCAGCTGCTGCAAGATGTGCGCTTGGCGTCCTTGCTGCTGTTGTTGCTGCTGTTGTGGCCAGCTGCCGTAAGCTGCCCTGAAAGCCCTTTGCAGTGAGCGGTCCACTGCCCACGACAGCCACACCGGCCACGCCACCATGGCCAGGCCCAGCAGCACCTGCGTCATCAGCGGCCGGCATGACAGCAGCGCCGAGTGCTCGGGGTGAAGCCCTCCGCCGCACTGGAGTGGCACGGGAGGTTCAGGCAGCTGGTAGCAAGGCGCGCTGACCTGCTGGCTGCCATAGAGACCCTGCTGGCGTTGCTGCTCGCGCACACTTAGCTGCGCGTGTAGCGTCAGGATAGTTGGAGCGACGTTGTAGGACAGGAAGAAGGCTGTGGCTGTTTGGATAGCCGCTAGCACCGACGTCTCCAGGACGGGCAGCTGGGAGGAGGGACAGGGGTCGGCAAGTAGTAGCAGAGCGGTTGTCAGCAAAGCACGGCCGTAGCACCGATTTTCCATGCATGATCTCGACGCACACTACGCTTCCACCGTCAATGGTAAAAATTGATACTTGGATGCTGCCATATTTGGGGCGTTGCCTAATCGACGTCGTATGCTCTTAATCTGACTACGGGGCGCCGCAGAGCCCCCTCCCAACGACATGCAGGATCCCCTATAATTTTCAGGTCCAGCTAGCGTTACACCCATCTCCTTACCTTGAACATCTGGTCCAGCAGCCCCAACATTAGGGCGTTGAGCAGCGGGCTGGTGCTGGCGCTGATGACGTAGCGGGACCAGGAGTGTGTGGGCCACGTGTGGGGCGGCCGCAGCAGGAAGGAGGGCACCATGAGCAGCCCCCGGGCACACAGGCTAGTTGTCGCAATGATGACCACGCGCCATCTGTACGTGGGTCCGAACAGCAGCTTCAGTGGCCGAAGCAGGGAGATACACGAGCACTGCCACGCGGAACAAAGACTAGCAAAAGCATGTGTATGCCGGTACGTTTGTCTGCTTGGGCTTGCACGACTGAGGACACGTCGCCCGTATCGCTCGGCTGTCTACGCTCAACATCTGAAGGAGCAGGGCCTAGGCCCTTGGACTCACCGCCGCCACAGCGCCCACAGCCGGCCGCGTCGGGGGCATGCAGCCAGCAGCAGCAGCACAGCACTTAACAGCAGCACCTGCGCGTTGAGCTCCATCCCCGCCCAGTCTCCCAGACGCGCGGGGCCCACCAGCGTGTACCACAGCAGGTGGCGGGCAACGTGCAGCACCTCGAGGGGGATGGGCAGTATGGACACAGGCGCAGGTAAGGGGCTGGTGCGCTGCGATGTGCTTTTGCGCCACGAGCATCAAGTGCGAAGCACATGGGTGTGTGCTGAAGGTATTGCGTGAGTGCTGATGCCGTGGGCCAATACTTTTGCGTGGGGTTTCCGACCATCCAATACGCACGCACGGCTCCTCCTTCCCTGAGCAGTGTGCACTTGTGGCCTGCCCTGCTCATCCCCACCAAACGGTGCACGTGGGGGTTTGCTGCATGCAGGTTTCTGTTCATAACGCACCTGAGTTGCGATGCCGGCCCCGCATGGGAAGTCCGTCTTTGCCGCCCAAGGGGGGAGGCTGCAGCCGCGCTGTCCCTGTGAACGTCCCGCGCCATCGACCCGTGGGTCCAGCGACCAGGCGATGGAGCACAGTAGCACCAGTGGCAGCACCAGGGCCACCGACAAGTCCAGCTCAAAGTGACGTTCTGCAAGGTACAGCAACAGTGCAAAGCGTCTTGTCAATTAGTTCCGCGGGCCTGGCGCACATGGACCACGGCGCTTTCCGTGGCAAGAGGTTCGCACTCAACTCGCGTAAGACCCAAGCGGTAGCAAACGGCTCGCGTGAGCCAGGCCCAGCAGCTGGGCAGCATGCTGCAGACTTGCCTGCCAGGTAGGCCAGAAAGGAGGCGCGGCGGGAGCTGGGCGCGGCATTGGTGCCTGTCCCCGAGCTTTGCCTCGTGCTGGTCTGGGACGACTCAACAACCTTGGCCGCTGATACCGCTCCCGCAGGCTTATTGGATGGAGAGTTTCTAAACATCTGTTCCAGTGCAGTCTCCCTCATGGAGTCATAGGCCTTGGCAGCTCGGCTTGGTGCTTCCTCCTCCCGGAACAACAACGATGCCTTGCGGACTGACTTTCGCTGTTTGCTGCTGTCAGCAGCAGAGTATCAGTTGTTGTAGAAGGCTTTTATAGTTCTGTGCGGTGGAAAGCAAGCAGCACCTGGCGCGGTCTACTGCTTATATGGGACGTTTGACATCGGCCAGATCCTGGTCGATTTGCACGTAGCCGTGCACGTGGTTTACGTGGTGCAAAGCAGCAACAAGTCTAGAAGAATGCCGAGAGACCTTATTTATATATACTGTCTTCTAGGAATCTAGGCATCACGGCTCGCCGACGTCAGCGGAGGCTAGAGGCGGGCGAACACGCAGCTGAGCTGCCCTAGCCAGGATCGGTAGGTTCGCATCCAGCGCTCAAGCAGCTTGGCCATAGGTAGTGAAGTTGCAGGCCGTATACAGCTTCACATCTGGCTTCAGCTCGAAACCGGTGCCCACGTACTGCCCCCTAAGTGCAGACACAGGCAACATGCAGCACGATTAGCAGGGGAGCAGCTCCCCTGGCATGCAATGCGGACGCAGTCGGCGGTAGACTAGGGAAGCAGCCCCCCGGCCCCGGGAGGTAGATGCGTCCCTTGCGCCTACCATATGGTGAGCCATATGTCCGTTATAAGGGTGCATGATTCAGGGTCTCTGCCCATCAGTAGAGCGAACGAACAAGGCATGTACACAGGGCGTGAGAGCAGCACGCACGCGCCTGACAAGTCGGTACGAAGCTTGTCAGCGAACGGTGTCCTGCCGGTACTCGTGCCGGCGTGGCCGGCTGATGGTCCACGGTGGTCAAGTGGCCCAAGGGGATGTCAAGCCTCGAGCCTGAGCCGTGTTCATCGCCGCGCTACAAAGCAGGCTACGCACAAACTGTACAAAGCCCTTATGAAGCCAAGCAAGCACCACGCCATCAACGCACATTGCCCCAATTGCATGGGAAGCGGCACATCCGTGTGTTAGAGCGGCCAGCCAGGAGCCATGTTACGTACCCTGCCGGCTGCTACCAAAATCAGGCCTTCCACGCCGTGTTTTCATGGCAACCCACAGCCCTTTTCCCTCCCTCCTTCAGGCATGCCATGCAACGTTTGTGGCACGCACTGTGGCTTGCTTGCTTTTGTGCCCATAAAGGGGCCATGTCACACACATGTTCATAATCTACCAGGTGCTGGTTGGCTAGGGTCTGCGCTTGGGAAGACTGCGAAGACAGGGTTGCCAGGCGGGGTCCGCGGAAAGGGACGTTTCCTGGGCACTGGAGGATGGCGGGGCCGCGGTTCTGATGCGGCGCCGCTTCTGTGCTGTCGGCCCCGGCAGGGGGGCAACAGACGCTGTCTTGCCTCAAGGCCTCTAGTGAGGGCATCCGTGCTGTGAGCGGGCTTTACGGAGCAGTATAGCAGTGTAACACAGTATCGCATGCCGCAGCCTGTACGGTACGAACCAACACAGCACCGTTCTGAACCCAGAGTGCCCCGCATGCATGTGCAGCTCCAGTCAGCATGATGGAAGGTGTGCTGGCCCCAACTCGGACCAGCAAATTCCAGTGACACAACGGCAGTGGTAGGACGAGGTCGACAAGAGCAATACGTCTTCAGTCTACGCACATGCACACGCGTGACGCCAATGTGCCCTCCGTTGGCCGGCCAAGCACCGTTCTCTCACTCACTCACTAACTCAGCCACTCACGCACTTTGACAATAACACGTATTCACTGTCCTCCAGACAAGAGGAAGTACAGGCGCACCCAGGCACTCCTCCCACAGTAACACGTATTCACTGTCCTCCAGACAAGAGGAAGTACAAGCGCACCCAGGCACTCCTCCCCTGCTACGCAACTCGTCTGCCGTATGGACCCAGGACGCCCGCACTGCTACCTACGCCTGCGCAAGCATAGCCTGACTTCCCCTTCTCCGCGATGACCTATCCGGGACCATCCTTACACCTGACTCATCACGCCTTCCCTCTCTCCGTTACATCCTTGCAGCGCTCAACACACTCCCCTTCCCTCCGCCGCCAACTCCCATCGCCAGCGACGTAAACCTCCGCCTCCAGTGCCTCTCCCACGCAGCCGCCACCGCAACCGCCGCCAAACGCCACGCCACCACCGCGCCCACCACCGCCCGCCAGCTCCAATCCGGCTGAAAGGCCGCCAATTGCATCGCTTCGCCCGCCGCCAGCAGCGGCGCAGCCGCCGCCACCTGCACCGCCGACATTTGCTGAACGCTTGGCAGGAAGACGCTCCGGAAGAAGGTACACAGCGCGAGCACCTTGACGCTGCCCGTGTACTTGACGTAGTACGGCAGGACCCCCAGCGCCAGGAGAGAGGACGTCAGCATGAGCAGCAGGGGGCCGACCAGGACCCCCATCACGCTCTGGCGGCGCAGTCCGGTGGCAACGAGCCGCGTTTCCTCATTGCCGTCCTTCGCCCCGTCTGCAACCGCTGTTGGGTCGCTGTGTGGGCCGACGACGCTGCTGTTGTTGCTGCTGCTACCGGCCCCCGCTGAGGAGGCAGGTGCCAGCGGATGTGCGCGAAGGCGGGCCAGCAGGCCGAGCATGGCGAAATTAGAGCAGGAGTCGGCTGTCCAGTTGAGGGCAGACAGGATGGCCGTGAGCCACACGTGCCGCATGCCGTGCTCCAACGCTGTGCACACCACGCTCATGACGAACGGCTGTACGGTGACCAGCAGCACGTACGGCGCCGCCGCCGCCAGGCCCGCCAGGCGCCACGCCTGGTACGACACTTCCAGGGAGGGCGGGGTGAAGGAGTTGTGAGAAAGGGGCAGAAGGCGTCTGAGGGCTGCGGCAACCGCGGGTACGAAGCTGTGGAGCGGGTCAGTCGACCGTGGGTTGCTGGTTGCCGGCAGGCTTGCAGCGGCCTTGCTGCCATGTGGTGGCGGAAGTGCGCTGACTGCTCTCTGCTGCTGCAGGAGATCCGCTGTTGCCCGCAGGCCGAGGCCAGAAAGGTACTGCAACAGGTGCGACGACACTGCCTCCGCGCACGTTGCAACGCTCTCCTGTCCGCCATGAGCCTGCCTCCCCGGCCCCAGCACGAACGCCAGGTCCCCTAGCAGCGGGGCCAGGTGGGACCACCACAGGGAAGACTGCGCCCAGATGTCGGACTCCGGGCCCGCCTCCCCGGCCTCCACCTTCCGCTCCCATGCCGCCCGCTGCATGTCAGCCCACAGCCCGCACACCTCCCCTGCTGCATCGGGCGGCAGCAGCAGCAATGGCGGGGCCACGAAATGCATTTGTGGGTAAGCGGTGTCCCCTCCGTCCACCGTGTTGTGCTCCGGCCCCACCAGCGCCAGCTGCAGCACCCCCACCCCGTCCGCCCCCACCGCCCCCTCCAGCTCCCCCGACCCCAGCGCCAGCTCCACCTCCTGCGGACCGCCCACCAGCTCCACTGCCAGATCGCACAGCAGCCGAGCGCGAAAAACGGCCTGCTGCCCTCCGGCCTCATCAGCACCCTCCGCCAGTACCAACACCCGGGCAGGCTGTGGGCGGGCGCTGTGCAGCAGCAGCCGTACAATACCGGCTGCCCCGCCAGCACCTGAGGGTACCCCCCAAGCCAAGGCCGGCGGTGACAGCAGCAGCAGCTGCGCCACGGTGTCGCTCCCGCACTCAGATGCACTGCTGCTGCTGCTGCTGCTGCTGCCGAACTGTGCACCCGGCAGCCCCAGATGAGCTTGCACCTGCGGCGCGCTCCCCCCACCGTCGTCCGGGTGGAGCGACACACAGGCACGGAGGCCCGCGCCCGCTTCGGGCAGAAGCTGCAGCAGGCAGGACGGCCGGGGCGGCGGGGTCGCAGGTCCGTGCAGGCCCCGTGCCCACGCTATGAGCTGCACGCAGCCGCGGACCACACCGCTGTGCAGTCGGGTGGCCGGCGGCAGGGCACTCGGAGCAGGGGAGCCCTCGAATCCCGCCGGCTGCTTTAGGAGGGTTGAGGCTGTTGACGCCAGGCCAGGCCCCGCCATCGGACTTGGCGCTGGTGCTGCCGATGCAACCGGTGTGGTTGCTGCTGGGCAGCTCAGGGCTGCCGCGGCGAGGGCAGGAGCCGCGTCCGCCAGGCGGCTAGCATAGGACTCGAAGGTACCAGGGTGGTCGTGGACCTGGTAAGACAAGTAAGGCACACAGGTGGGAACGGGTCAGGCAGCACGGCAGCCGCAGGAGCGCCTGATGACAAGCTCATGCAGAGATGGGTCGTGCATGCTCTGCTAACAGGTGCGAGGCAGCTGGTCGTTGCGCGACGCATGACGGCATGCGCCTCGCACAGCCTGGTAACCCACACTGCCCCGGCTAGCCATAGGCTCTTGCTGCCCGCTTTGCACCCAGACAATGCCACCGCGTGGTTGCCCACCTTGACGGACAGGCACCGTGTGCTCGTGATGCCCCGATAGCCAAGCGAGGGATGCAGCGCGGGGCGCGACGGCAGGCCCTGGGTAGACGGCGTGACTTCCAGAAGCCCAGCGCCTTCATCCTGGTGCTCTCCGTCCCCTTTCTGGCCCACCAGCCTGCCCTGCTGCAGCTGCGGATGCTGCTGCTGTGCCCCGTGACCCTTTTGAGGCTCGGGGCACTGGTCCTGTAGCAGCTCCCCACCAGGCGCTGCAAACAGGCGCAGCTGCTCCTCGCAGACCGGACGCCGTGGCTGCTGTCGCAGTGCCGCTGTGTACTGCTTTTTCAGGGAGCGGTCCACCGCCCACGACAGCCACACCGGCCACGCCACCATGGCCAGGCCCAGCAGCACCTGCATCGGCATCGGCCGGCACGACAGCAGCGCCGAATGCTCGGGATGCACGCCGCCGCACTGCAGGGGGACGGGCAGCTGGCCTGGTCCCTGCTGATCTGCATGCTGGTCGCCCATCTGAAGGGCCAGGATGGTGGGAGTAATCCGGTAGGCCAGGAAGAACGCTGCTGCTGTTTGTACCACCGCCAGGAGCGCGGTTGGGCCCAACGTCACCTGCCAAGTCAGCAACATCAGGCGTCGCCGGTAAGTGCATGGACGGCTGACTCGTACACTGGGGCAGGTAGCTCGCTTGGACCTCATATCATCAGCTTTGTGCACCACGCGGGCTCAACAATTGCACACGATGCACAGCCAACACTGTCCTCACTTCTGTGCCGCCACCTAGACTACCTGTTATCCAGCAATGCCTCCCGGCGATTAGGTACAAACAAGACTGGTGAAGCAAATACTCGCAAGGTAAAATGAAACCGGCTTCCGGTTGCGCACCTTGAACGCCTGGTCCAGCAGCCCCAGCATTAGGGCGTTGAGCAGCGGGCTGGTGCTGGCGCTGATGACGTAGCGGGACCAGGAGTGTGTGGGCCACGTGTGGGGCGGCAGCAGCAGGAAGGATGGGACCAGCAGCACGCAGCGCGAAGCAAGGTCGGCAGCGACGATGATTGTCAAGCGCCAGCTGCATGACAGGGGGAGGCTAAATCGGGTCATTAGTGATCTTACTGCAGCAGAGTCTCGCTGGTATACATGTACGCAGCTGGATGCAGGCCCATGCCAATAAGGCCGAAGTGGGAGCATGCACCTCAAGTGCGACGAGGCCACTCCAAGTACAGTGCCATGACCGGCACGCCGAATCATACTCAACGCCCACATACGGAAAGGCCCACGGCGCAGCCCTACCCTCGCCAGAACGCCCACAGTCGGCTGGTCCTGGGGCTGAAGGCCAGCATCAGGAGGATGGCGGCGAAGGCGAGGACCTGGGTGTTGATGACCGCGCTGGGCCAGTCCCCCAGGCGCAGCGGCAGCAGCACCGCGTAGGACGGCAGGAAGCGCAAGATATGCAGGGCCTGCGGGCAGCGAGTCCCCCATGAATAACATATGAACGCTGTAAAGGCGGGAGCGCGGGACACGAAGCAAGAGGGCCGCCCGCGAGCGCGCTTCGGTCAGCAAGCCAGATTGACATACACACCCATCGACCAGTGCCACGTGGTACTGCACAGCATGCACCAAGCGTTTCGGCTAGCTGCTTCACAATACCTGTTTGGCGGTGTTGGTGCCGCACGGGAAGTCCGGCAGGGCTGCCCAGGGGGCCAGGTCGCACTGCGGCGCCCCGCTGGGCCCTTGGCCGACCCGTGGGTCAACGGACTTGGCGACGGACATGACCATGAGCAGCGGCAGCACCAGCGCGATGGACAAGTCCCACTCGAACAGGTTCTCTACGAGGAAAGGCAGCACAACACTCGAGATGGTTTGGCCTTTGATTAGGGAATCGTTGGACAGAACGAATTCGCACAGCGAACTGACGGCAAACAATCGTTGGCTGCCCTGCGCACCAGACCCCACGGAAACCGCGCGCAGTGTAAGCCAGCGTGGATGGAATAGGCAGAAATTGACGTACTGCTCACCTGCGAGATACGCAGGGAAGGACGGTGTCGTCGCTGCGTTGGGAGCGCGAAGGGCAAGGCTCTTCATCCTCTCTTCGCCAGCCAAGCCTGCATATTCAACACTCGTTGCAGTGCGTATGACCGCCTGTTCTTGAAGCGTCTTCGGCATCATGTCCGGCCGTGGCCGACGAGATCCCGGACGTAACCTAGTCTGCAGAGTAGTTATGGATAAATTGAACCATATAGGTGAATGGCCACAATCGAATAGTAACCCTAAGCTAGCACCCACAAGGCTCGGCCGCACTGAAGCCCACGCGGAGGCAATGGGCAGCCAGCCCATTGCCACATTGAAGGCATGATGCTCATGGCCAGCGCAGAAGAGGGGAGCTCCCCTGCTGGACGTGGCGATGGCCATACTATTGGCCAACGCTGCAGAAAGTTTCACGCGCAGCGGCTGATAGCAAGGGAGCAACCGACGTTTACGTGGCCCTCCAGCACTGTAATACATGCTCAATAAGCCGGCTGGGCTGCAGGGCAGCATCCTGCACGTGCAAGAACCACCTCATGCCTCCCAAACACGTGCACCGTGCTACTGCGTCAGTGCATGTTGATTTTGGAGGGATGTGGCCTAAAAGAATGCCCATGTCATAGAAAACGAAGCCAGTGTACGACAACTGCCAATGTCATGCACTGCTGGGACCTGACTAGAGCGCATTACAGCCACTGAACAGCCGCCGCCGTAGCTTAATACTGCCCCTACTGCTGACGCTTACCCTGCCGTTCCGCATACCTCCGCCTGCTGCGCCGCTCCCACGCCGCCGACACAGCCACGGCCAACAGCCTCCACGCCGCCGCCTCCGCAGCCGCCCGCCACACGCCCCAGCCTGGCTGCATCGACTTCAAGGACACCGACTCCGCCGTACCCAGCAGCGGCGCAGCCACCGCCGCCTCCCACGCGCTCATCTGCTGCAGCGACGGTACGATGACCGCTCGTATAAGGCTGCTGGAGAAGAGAGCGCGAGAGCCGTTAAGGGTCTGTGCATCCAGCGGCGTCACCCCTGTGGCTTGGAGCAGGGAGCACAGCAGCCACAGGGCCGGGCCCGCCACGCAAGCCGCCAGTCGGTAGGCCCTGACGTCGCTCGCGGTAATGAGCTTGAACCTCTGCGTCTCACCGCCCCTTGCGTTCTCCTTCTGGTGCCGGGCCTTTCCTTGCCGCCGACGCCCCTGCTGCTGTTGTAGCTGCAAGGACTGCCGGGACCGCCCGTCACCATGCCAAACGCGACCGCGACGGCCAGTACGTCCCCTGCGGTGGTCAGCACCGTTATGGCAGCTGTGCAGCCCATCCGTGTCCATGGCAACCCTCCCTCCTTGCCGCCAGCAGCCCACGCGGAGAGGACAGTGCGCGTCATCAAGATGAGGAAGACTATAGCACGGAAGCCGAGCACATAGACCGCGTTCGCCGCCAGCCCCGCCAGGCGCCACGCTTGGTAGGATAGCTCTAAGGGTGGAGGGGAGAAGTCCCGGGGGAAAAGTAGAAGTAAACGGAGGAGGGGCTTGCGAGGGGCCGCTGGCGTGAGAACGTGGGACGCTGCTCCGTGGCCGCTGCTGCTGCTAACGATGCCTGCCTGCTTCACAAACACCTGGCTCGTTGACGCCACAGCTGAGCCCAGGGTAGGTGGCTGGCCAACACCCGCAACGGGTTCGCCGCGGCTAGAGCGCCCCCGCTCTCGTAAGTGCGCTGCGAGCTGTGTCAGCATCGACGCCGTCTCTGTCATACCGCTCCTATCCATGTATGACATCAGCGCCAGGAAAACGAGGTCCATGTCGAGATCCTGCCCCTGCCGTGCCCCCGCCCCCAGCACGTACGCCAGGTCCCCCAGCAGCGGCGGGGCCACCCAGTGCACCAGGGGAGGAGCAGCGGCTCCCTCCCGCTCCTCCGTAGCGCTGTGCTCCGGCCCCACCATCAGCAGCCGCAGCGCCCCCATCCCGTCCGCCCCCACCGCCCCATCCAGCTCCCCCGCACCTTCGCGCCAGCTCCACCTCTTGCAAGCCACCCACCAGCTCCACAGGGACCGCCTGAAGCAGCCGGGCCCGCGTCCGGTGCCAGGGCACTGAGCCGCCGGCATGGTCCCCGCCGGGGTCTCCCACGCCGACCAGACCCTCGCCCTCCGCCAGCACCAGCAGCCGGACGGGCTGCGGCACGGGGCTGTGCAGCAGAAGCCGTATGGTAAAGGAGCCGGACGCTGCCAGGGCGGTAACGGAGGCTGCAGGGGGCTCCACCTGCAGCAGCCGGGCCGCTCCGCTGCTGCGGTCCCAGCTTACGCCCCGGAAGCGCAGAACCTCGTGCATGAGCACCGGGGCGAAGTCCTGCTGCTGCTGCTGCTGCTGCTCGTGCTATTCTGCTGTCCCCGGCTGCTGCTCCGTGCTATCATCCGGGTCCTCCAGCTGCGCTGCTGCTTGCCCCACCTGCACAGACACGCCCCGCAAGCTGCGGCCGCCCGCACCGGCTTGCGCCCGAGCTAGGCGCCTTGCCAGCCGCCGCAGCACCCGCTCCGCCACCACCGACTCCTCCATGCCGTCGAGCCCCACCGGCACCCAGCCCCACTGCACCACCTGGATGCAGCCGCGGATGACCGTGGTACACAGCAGCGGCTCTGCACCGCTGCCCGCCGCCTGTGGCCCACATATGGCCGACGTTGCAGGCGAAGCATGAAATGACTCGGGCCCCGCGGGAGCTCCTGCAGGCTCCACCGCTCGCATGAGCTCTTAAGCTGCGCAATACCGATTCCAGGCGATTGCCGTACTCTTCAAGGTTGCCCGGGTGCTTCTGGACCTGCGCGTGGCGGACACGGCACGTACCACGTTGCTTCCTACGCAGCCCACTGCAGGTAGGGAGGCGGGTAACTGGATAGGGAGGTGGGAGACTATATGGGCAATCGAGCTTGACTCTCTGAGAACGCTGATGGGGCATCAGTCCGCCACTGACATGTGTAAGATCGATGCATCGCACACGTGCTACTGGTGCGGTCAAGGACCGGTTACAAGAGCAAGTCACCATGCCTCGAAACTTATATTGTACATGCCGCCAGACATGCATTAGGCTCTCTGCACCTGGCACGTCCGACAACCAAAAGCCTGCGCACCTTCACCGTCACCACAGCCGTCTTCATGGTGCTGCGATAACGGGCGCTGCAGCCAGAAGCAGCATGGCGCGTGGCCCGGTGCAAACCACGGGCTGCCGCTGAGCAACGTAGACTAGTATGAGGTGTAAAAAAGGCGTCCATCTCTGCAGCGCGCTGCCCCTGGTCGACGTGTAGCATTGCATCTTGGCTTCGCGGCTGTTGGTTTTCCGTAGCAGTCGGGTAAGCACTGTCCCGCCCCCTCTGCCGCATCCGCTCCCACTCCCCGCACATCGCGGCGTACTGCCTCCTCAGCCGCCTCTCCACCGCCCACGACAGCCACACCGGCCACGCCACCATGGCCAGGTCCAGCAGCACCTGCTGCGACAGCGGCCGGCACGACAGCACGCAGAGTGCTCCGGACGCAGCCCGCCGCACTGCAGTGGAACGGGCTGGCCCTCGCGGCCTCGGGATGCTGCACGCTCTGCTCCCCGTAGGTCTGTAGTGTGAGGATGGTGGGCGCAATGCGATAGGCGAGGAAGAAAGCAGCTGCAGTTTGCGCCACAGCTAGCACCACCGATGGGCCGAGTGTGACCTGTGGAAGGGGGAATTCAGGGGCACAAGAGTGACGACACAGGCGAGACTGCCGTACGACATGTAAACGATCCAAGCACTGGTAGAGGAAGAGCGGCATTACATCAACTACTTTTACTGGGGCTTGGGCCACTGCCTCCGGCACCAAACGACGACAGTGCCACCGCCCGCTCGAAGGTCAGCTCAGATGTTGTGTGCAACCCCCTTTTTCGCAGGACTGGGATCCCAAGAACGAAATTCCCGACAAGGCCGCACGAGTAGCGGAGCAGCCACGTCTGTTCAGGTTTTAGTCACAGCTAGAATGGCACCCACCTGATTGCCTGGTCCAGCAGGCTCAGCATGAAGGCGTGCAGCAGTGGGGCGGTGCTGGCGCTGATGGCATACCGCGCCCAGGTGGTGTGGGGCCACGCGTGGGGCGGCACCAGCGGGAAGGAGGGCACCAGCAGCAGGCAGCGCAGCGCAAGCTCTGCGGTCGTGATGAATGCCAGGCGCCACCTGTTGGGGTGGAAACCGGGCAGCAGTCCCATGTC
Source organism: Chlamydomonas sp. 3222 (assembly GCA_004335795.1). Classification (NCBI taxonomy): domain Eukaryota; kingdom Viridiplantae; phylum Chlorophyta; class Chlorophyceae; order Chlamydomonadales; family Chlamydomonadaceae; genus Chlamydomonas; species Chlamydomonas sp. 3222. Next base: position 31,858 of record QAXN01000029.1, read on the forward strand.
ATTGCTCGACCAAACGTACCAACGGCGGCCCAAATGCACGCCGCGGCATGGGCCGTACGTAGCAGCATAATGGCTACGACGTGCGGCTTTTGCCTTCCCTCGGCCTGCGGACGGACCTACCATCGCCAGTATGCCCACGGCACGCCGGCTCGTGGGCTGAAGGCCAGCAGCAACAGGATGGCGGTAAATGCAGGAACCTGGATGTTGTTTAGTGCGCTGGGCCAGTTCCCCAGGCGACGCGGCAGCAGCACCGCGTAGGTTGGAAGATGTCGTAAGGTGTGCAGGACCTGCGGCAACACGCGGCAGCCTGTCGCCGTTTGGCCGTGTTTGCACGTGTGTTATGTGCGAGACGTGACCCTGCAACCACCGCACCGTGGTGAAACGCTGTATAACCTGTCGTACCTGTTTGAAGGCCCAGGCATAGCATTGGAGGTCGAAGGAGACCCCCCAGCGCCCTAGGTCGCACCGCGACGAACTGTGGGGCTCATCGTCGACCCGTGGGTCGACGGACCTCGACACGGACATGGCCATGAGCAGCGGAAGCACCAGCGCGATGGGCAAGTCCCATTCAAACTGGGTATCTGCATTGCAGGAAAAACTAGTGGTCATGTTGCCAAAACACAACAACATTATCGCTGATCACAGGGTTCCTTCCTCGGCCCCGGTCTCGGAAACCAATGCGGCACTTGCTCAAGGCGTTGCACCCTCCGCATGCACGTTTACATACCTGCTAAGTATGCATAAAAAGAAGGCGGCGTGGCACCCCGAGGAAAGCAGGGGACAGCCCAGCACGAAGACTGTCCTGCAGGACGCATGATCCTTTGCGCAGGACCTTCCGAGCTGTCGCAGGTGTCGTTGGAGGTATTACTTGCATCCTTCGCATTGGCCCGCGTGTCGGGAATACCTTCAGGTGGCCGCCAGAGGGTGCCGTCGGCACTGGCAACCCCGCATAATGGAATTTCTTTAGGATGTCAAGCACAATGCTGACGTTTAAGTGCAGGTTGTACAACAGGAAGAGTAATTTGATGAGGCACAGGGATACACTTGGCCTTCGCATGTCAGGCACCCTGCTGGTGCCCTCGTACGAGCCAGACATTGCCAGACACGGGCAGGCGGCGGGGCGCCCCTGATCGGTGCCCCCGCAGTGAATACACCAATACGTACATGCAGGCATTGACACTGGTTCATCATGGTGCCGGTATATCTCTGGTGCGCGCCACATGTGCGGGATGGCAGCTGGTGAATGCAACAATTGGCGCGCGTTGGGGCACCGACCTGCACCGACAGCTGCTTGCAGCACCAGGGGAGGGGCCCTGCCTGCAGGAGTTGCCTGACCTTGTCAAGCAGGGTAACATACCATACGATGTTGTAAGAAATAGTAAAAATGCAGGTCGCATCAACTTGTTGCGGCGAAGAGCGGAAAGCGGGCTCCATGCTGCAGACTGCTCGCAAGCGCCGGTTCAACTCCGTGCTTTACCGGGCCCAAACAACACTACCATGATGATGTTTGTTGTCTTGCCTGGCCTTCGCCGCCCGCTGTCAACCCCGCCGAACCCGAGTCTTTGAAGACTGCACATGGCAAAAACTGCTGATGCATATAGGATCTAATGTGCCTTATCTAAGCCATTTTCTCTTGTTTGCGGCGCTCGTGGCTGCTTTGTATACATGGCCGACAGCTGCCCCGTGTGGTCGACAGCTACCGAAAGTTGCCATAGGTGAACACTACAAATGCTGGCAGTAGCTACTCGATCGAAGGTTAGTATCCAGGCATGATGAGGCAGCCTTCCGACTGGCAGCGTACGGCGCTGATGTAGACAGTTCGCCGGTTGCCGGCAGGGGAGAGAGGGTACGTAGCTCCCCTGACAAAACCCGCAAACGCCTCGATCAACCACTTTTGCATGGGTTTGCCAGGCAGCAACCTAGGTACCCAAAAGCTGGACGTGTCCGACCGTGGGTAAGGCAACACAGAATATTGCCGATCCCCCGTTGCAACGCCCCCTTGTAACACTAACGCACATACGGCATGCCCAGTGCAAGCCACCACAACGGTATGTGTGTGCTTGCACCCCATGCTTTCTGACATAAGCCCCATGCCAACCGGCGCCAACAAGACAATCGTGAGGTGCCGAGCACGATCCAATGCTTCAATCCAGCCACCATGCGCACGTGTCTTGTCATTGTCCCAGCAAACTGAAGATCATCGTGGGCATACGCTTGCCATGTGAAATGCTTGCCATGTGAAATGCCCACAACTACTTCGCCAGACCGTTCAGGGCAAGGGGCCATTGTGTGCTCACGCAGCTACCAGTAAGCGATCCACTACCGGTACCAATGGCCACATGCTGCTCAACGACAGCCAGACGAGGAGGGACGCTTGAAGCGTCGGCGCGGACACCCATGCTCAATTCACCACTGCCGCCCCAGACCAGAGCACCGGACAGGAAAGAAGGATGTCCATGAATTTGCATATGCCTCAAACGACAAGCCTTCGCAGCCTTGCCTCAAAACAACTTTGAACATTGGAAAAAAAGGCACTTGTGCCAGAGCAACAGAAATCAATTGCAATTGGCTTCCAGTGCTTCGCGCCAAGCAACACACAGTATTAGCGTTACGCTGCAAAAAGGACACTCGCTGTCCCAGTGCGTGGCCCTTTGCCAGCTGGTGCCTGTCAAAGGCCAGGCTCCCAATGTTCCTGCCATCTTGTGTTGCTGCTGTTCAGTCTTATGCCCGCTGCCTTAGGTACCTGCGCCTGCTGCGCCGCTCCAACACCGCCGACACGCCCACCGCACAGAACTGCCACACCACCGCAACCGCAGCTGCCCGTAGCTTGCCCCACCCAGGCCGCAACCCGGCTACCATCAGCGCCTCCGCCAGGCCCAGCAGCGGCGCTGCAGCCATCGCCTCCCGCGCGCTCATCTGCAGCAGGCACGGTCCGATCACCGCCCGCCCCCAGCTGCACGTGTACACTATGCGACTGTCACTCAGCATTAGGTCATCTACCGGCGTGATGCCTGCGGCAACGCAAACAGCACACAGCAACCACAGGGCCGGCCTGACCACGCAGGCCGCAAGCTGGTACAGCAGGCGGTCGCCAGGGCTAAACACCGCTCCGTGAGCACCGACGCCAGCCTGAGGCCGTGCACCTTCCGTGTCCGCCCCCTTGTGCTGCTGGGCATGGCGTTGCTGCTCCTGTCCATGCTGCCGCGAGGGCCGTCGCGACCTCAGCAGCGCCAGGACATACAGGAGTGCCAAGCCCGCCACATCCCCTGCGGTTGTTAGTACCGTTATGGCACCTGCGTGGCCGATCCGGGACCACGGCAGTGCCCCAGCCCAAACGCCGCCAGGTGCCAAGGTGGAGACTACCATGCGAGTTGTCATCATGAGGAATGCAGCCGTACGAAAGGCCAGCACGTAGGGCGCGTTCCCCGCCAGCCCCGCCAGGCGCCAGGCCTGGTAGGCCGCCTCCAGGCGGGGAGGGTAGAAGGGCCCAGGCAGGATGGGAAGAAGTGCTGCTGACGCCGAGGCGGTACCTCCCCCAGATGGAGTCGCTATCGCTTTCGATGATGCCCCCAAAATGTTGGGTGGTGGCTTACGGCTGGCACTGCAGGTGGCTGGCGTGGTAGAGCCTGTCCGGCGGGAGAAGGCCGTCGCAGACAGCGGGGTAGCGCTCGCGGAAGCACCTTCCTTGGCATGTTGCGTTTGCGGCTCGCCACTATCCACGCAGCTAGCTTCTACCAGGGCCACCACCTCGTGCATGCCGTGCTCCCGAAGGCACGGGAGCAAGGCCTCAAGGACCGGGTGCGCGCTGGTGGCCTCCTCCGCCCGCTCCGGCTGCACCCCCGCCCCCAGCACGTACGCCAGGTCCCCCAGCAGCGGCGGGGCCACCCAGTGCACCAGGGGAGGAGCAGCTGCCCCCTCCCGCTCCTCCGTAGCGCTGTGCTCCGGCCCCACCATCAGCAGCCGCAGCGCCCCCATCCCGTCCGCCCCCACCGCCCCATCCAGCTCCCCCGCACCCAGCGACACCTCTACCTCTTGCAAGCCACCCACCAGCTCCACAGGGACCGCCTGAAGCAGCCGGGCCCGCGTCCGGTGCCAGGGTACTGAGCCGCTGGCATGGTCCCCGCCGGGGTCTCCCACGCCGACCAGGCCCTCTCCCTCCGCCAGCACCAGCACCCGGACGGGCTGCGGCACGAGGCTGTGCAGCAGAAGCCGTATGGTAAAGGAGCTGGACGCTACCAGGGCGGTAACGGAGGCTGCAGGGGGTTCCACCTGCAGCAGTCGGGCCGCTCCGCTGCTGCAGTCAGTGCTGATTCCGTGAAAGCGCAACACCTCCTCCAGCTGTGCGCCATCAGCCCCATGCCGCTGTTGCTGCCCTCGCTGCTCCTGCCGTACAGCCACCGCCTGCTCCGCGGTGCCGCCAGTGCCGCCAACCTGCGCCACCGCCTGCCCCACCTGCAGCGACACGCCCCTCGCGCCGCCACCAGCCCCCATGCAAGCTAGGCGCCGTGCCAGACGCCGCAGCACGCGCTCCGCCACCGCCGACTCCTCCATGCCGTCGAGCCCCATCGGCACCCACCCCCACAGCACCACCTGGATGCAGCCCCGGATGACCGTGGTACACAGCCGTGCATCGGGGGCGACCGCCGGAGCCGGTACATTAGACCCGTCGGAGGCGGACGCCGCAAGCCTCAACGGCTCCGCTGCCATTGCAAGCTGTTCACGCACCGCATCGCGCAGTACGGACTCCAGGCGGCTGCCGAACTCCTCAAAGCTGCCCAGGTGCTCCTGGACCTGTGGGTGGAGGGAGGGCGGCATGATGGTGCGCCTGCACAAACGCCTCAACATCAGAACTGTTCCCTGCCCTTTGCGCAAGGGTTACCTTTCTCAACGGATGTGCCTCCAAGGCAAACGCCGTGCCGCAGGTATGGAGCTGGTCATACAGCCCCTCTGCGCCCCCCCCCCCACGCCATACACCCGGCGTACCTTGACAGTAACAACTGTGGCTTTCATGGAACTGCGGTAGCGGGCGCTTCGGCAGGGAGCAGGACGGCACGGCACCGCCGTTCCGCGCGAACCACTGCCGTGAGTCCCCACAGGAGCCGTAGTATCAGCTTGAGCTGCAACAGCCGTGAGGGCGGCCGCAGGCGTACAGGTGCGCTGTGCACGCTGGCCAGGCGGCTGCGGGCGCTCATTGTCCTGCTGGGAACCACACGCCTCTTCTACGTGCCGCCTCCGCTGCCACTCCCGGCACATCGCCGCGTGCTGCCGCCGCAGCCGCATCTCCACCACCCACGACAGGCACACCTGCCACGCCACCATGGCCAGGCCCAGCAGCACCTGCTGCGGCAGCGGCCGGCACGACAGCAGCGCAGAGTGCTCGGGGTGCAAGCCGCACTGCAGCGGGACGGGCTGGCCTCGCAGGCGCTGTTCGGCGCGCTGTCCATCTGCTTTTAGGTTGAGGATAGTAGGAGCAACGCGGTACGCCAGAGAATAAGCTGCTGCTGTTTGCGCAACAGCGAGTACCACTGATGGACCGAAGGTCACCTGTTGGGAAGTAGGGTGCATGAGCATAGTACACACTTGGTACGCTATGGTAAAAACCACACCAACGAGCTGTTCAGCGTGCGCAGGCAGGTGACGCGCTTTCCTTCCCATGTGCGGCATGCACCCCATGGCCCAGTGACCAGCACGAAGACTGCATGGCAACAGTATCCGGTGCCTATCAGCGGGAAAGCCATGCATGCCGGTGGTGGCCGTCGTCGCCGCTTACAGGTCTGGCCGCATTGCCTCAACTTCTGGCACGGGTACTTGCGTGCCCAAACAGTACTTGCAAGGCACATCCTAGCAACCCAGGGCAGTGGCATGAACTGCAGTCATGGCCTTGCTCACCTTGACTGCCAGGTCCAGAAGGCTGAGCATGATGGTGTGGGGTAGCGGGCTGGTGCTGGCGCAGACCACGTAATGGGACCAATAGTGTGTTGGCCACGTGTGGGGCGGCAGCAGCAGGAAGGAGGGGACCAGCAGCAGGCCGCGCAGGCCAAGTTTCACAACCACGACGTAGGTCAAGCGCCACCTGCAATGGTAAGACTGTTTTGCCTTTCCCTGTGCATGCAAATCCAACAGACGCAAAAGCAAGGAGAATTGCACCCACCCCCCTTGTCCCAGAGTCAACTGACACCACAGCACCAGCTGCAACAAAGCAGCGAAGGCCTACGGAGCAGCCCTACCGTCGCCAGAACGCCCACAGTCGGCTGGTTTTGGGGCTGAAGGCCAGCAGCAGGAGGATGGCGGCGAAGGCGAGGACCTGGGTGTTGATGACCGCGCTGGGCCAGTCCCCCAGGCGCAGCGGCAGCAGCACCGCGTAGGACGGCAGGTGGCGCAGGATGTGAGCAACCTATGGAAGGTCAGCCCACCGGTGCAATAATGTCAGGCAGGCTTGTACGGTTTCCTTAGAGTTGAGGATAATGACGCCTGACTGCAGACGGCAACAAGGCCCAGGGATGCAAGGCAGCAGTCCAAGGCGAGCAAGCATTGCAGGCGGGACCGGCTACGCCAGCAAGTACCTCATACCTGTTTCAAGGTCCAGGCACTGCACCGGAAGCCCATGAGGGCCGCCAATGGCGCCAGGTCGCACCGCGGCGACCCGTCGGGCCCTTGGCCGACCCGTGGGTCAGCGCACCTCGCCACCGACATGACCAGGAGCAGCGGAAGCACCAGCGCGACAGACAGATCCCACTCAAAATAACGTTCTGTATGCAGCATTGTGCAGAAGTGGTTTTGTTGCCAGCGTCAGCATCGTCTGGTCCGACAAGTCGCATTTGCGTAACCCTCTCAAGGCCCCCAAGGTCAAGAGCTTCGACGTGAAGCCTGTTGCGTATTCATGCCTGCAAGATATGCCGGATAAGAAAGCGGCATGGCCGCTTCTCGACTGCAGGGGGCTGACGTGCCGAGACGCCGTCTTGCAGGACGTGGTCCATTGTTCGTTCGCGACGAAGCGCCATTAGGATTGTCAGCATTTTGGGCCCTTGGGTTGATGTCGGACGTGCCTTGTAACGGCCGCTTAGAGTTGCTACCGGCATTTAAGCCCGCGCACGTCAGAGGTGTGTGCTCCATAGTCGCGACGTATATGCAAGGTATGAACGATGGTTGCTTCTTAGAACATACAGTTTGATGTGCCCCATTCCAGGTGTACAGCCTACGCCGCTACGGCCAGGGTACTCGACTGTTCCTCATGCAGCGCATCTGGGCCAATGCGTGCAGTGCGCCAAGGGAGTACGCCCTTTGCCAAGCAGCCCGTCGTAGGACCTGGGGCCTGCGTCGGTACATCTGAGCTACAGCCCCAAGGGGTTAGGTAGCACAGGCTGATGCCCATGTGACACCAGTCCTGTAGCGTCAACATGGGCACTACGCAGCGCCAGCAGGGCCGCTCAACTAAAACATGACGCACTTGCGACTGAGGAACACACGTGCCGCGTGCAGGTTCCCAGCATGCGGACAGTGCAATGTACCTCGCGCCTGGTAGGCGATTGCAGCAACAGGTAGCAGAGTGAGGCAAGGCCAGCACATAATTCCATCGCTGCTCTACGGCTTGGCTACAAGCGCGCTCCCGCATCGCATAGGCAGGCCATACCTGACAGCTTGTGATTTTAGTATCCTGGCTGGCATGCCGTCTGTGTGTTGCGGTACGTTCCGGTCAATGTCGCTCTCTGCATTACCGAATCGCTCGCTGGCCGCCGTGGATTATGCATGCAGGAAATTAGGCATAGTAGCACTGTTGCGCTTTATGGCGCTGCTCCAGTGGCACTGCGCGCATTGAAGTCAGGCGTTTGAAACTGCTTGACGCAGGCTGTATTGCCGACTGAGCGGTAAGAAAGGATGCATCTTATGTTTGTATAAAGATTTTCAATAGGTACATCGTCAACACCTAGGCCACCGCCAGGTCATAGGCTCGACAGCTACGGTACATGTGGCACGGGAGCGTGCGCCAGCAGGGGAGCTCCCCTGTGCGCCACTGTGCATTCCAGGCACACGCCCTTTCGTGAGCGTCCCAGAACCGTTCTCGGGACGTCCCCAGGGAGTCAACCCCGGGGCGCCAGCCGCGTTCACATGGAGACAACATTTCATGTGCGTTGACAGGGGTATAGACAGGTGCAGACAGGTGCAGGGGTGCCCACGTCCCCGTCTCGCCCTCTGCCCAACCGAAAAGACTGATCGAAAGGCACAGAAAATCCACGTTTGTCCACTCGTGCGTCTTATGACTTTCGCACGTAAGGGATAACACAAGATACGGGGTAAGGGTGCACCAGGGTGCGTGCCTTAAGCCGAGCACGTAGAGCACGCTGCATCATCGTTGCGAACCGCAGCATTTGAGGTGTCATGCCCCACCTGTAGAGATGTTGACAGAACTTATCATGGTGCCGTTTCAGCAGAACCTTATGTCTCAGCGCCCCTCTTCTGCCACAAGTGTGCCTATCCCACACATCCTCCAGCACACGCTGGCTGGCATAGCTACCTTTGCTCAGTCTACGACGACGGTACGTGCGAACTGCTGACCACCTTCATGCACTGATGCAGCATACCAGCAACCAGCAGTCCAGCATACAGAGCAAGCCTTCTTGTCCTGCCTCACTTGTTGGGAATACTCATACGTCATATGCAGTAAATTGCTTCGGCAGGTCAGTGTGCGAGCGCCTATACGTCATAGCTCCAGCCACATCAAAGCAGTAATAGTCAGCAACGCACCGTACCCTCTGATGGAACAGGAAGTGACACCCATTCAGAGCCTACTCATGCGGCAAAATCGGCCTCCGAACAGGGCTAGAACGAACGCAAATGGTGATAGGCGTAGCAGATCTTGCATCGCGGCCAAGCACACGCCCACATGACAGCTGACCCCCCCCCCTTCCCCCAGCCTCCCCACAGCAGCAATTCATCTTGCAAGCTCCAGTGCACATGCATGCCCTACACAGCCTTGAGCTTGCCAGTGTGCTGCCCCTCGCCCAGCGCACCAGCTTTTTGCTCCTCCCTTGGCACAGCCCCGTGCGCTCCCACCTCCGACCACATGGCTCCCCCAGCTGCCCCCGACTGATGCTGCATGAACCTCATCCTGCTGCGCCGCTCCCACGCCGCCGACACGCCCACAGCTGCCAGCCGCCATGCCGCCGCCACCCCCGCCGCCCACCACAGGCTCCAGCCGGGCTGCAGAGCGGTCAGCATCAGCACCTCCGCGACTCCGAGTAGCGGTGCTGCCAGCGCTGTCTCCCACGCGCTCGCCTGCTGCAGGCTGGGTATGACCACGGCCCGGATGAAGCTGCTGGCGTACACCACGCGCAGGTTGCCTACCGTGCGAGGGTCCAGCAGGGTCAGCCCCGTGGCCACCAGGGAAGCAGACAGGACGAGCACCGTGGGCCCAGCCACGCAGGCAGCAAGCTGGTACGCGCGGATGTCACTGGGCCGTAGGGTAGGGCTGCGGGAGCCCAAACCTCCTGGTTGCTGCTGCTGCCGTTGCCTATGCTGCTGTTGCGTTCTCGACCGTGCCCGCGCTACAACGACGTACAGCACTGCAAGGCCCAGCACGTCCGCCAGCGTGTTGAGCACAGCGTGGGTGATGGTGCAGGGCAGCCGCCCGAAGGATGAAGCGTCCTCGACGCTGCCGGGCCCATGCGTGCCGCCAGCAGCAGCTGCCCATGTGGCCAGGCAACGCAGCAGCATTATCAGGAAGACACTGGCACTGAAGCCAAACATGTACAGCATGTTGGCCGTCAGGCCCGCCAGGCGCCACGCCTGGTAGGCCGCCTCCAAGGGTGCGGGAGAGAAGGGCTGGGGAAGACGCAGGCGCAAGATGGGAAGGGACACGCGGCACGGGCGCATTGCAGATGCCGCGCCACCTTTGGTTGCGGGCTCCACGGGGACTGTAGCTGCTGCGGGGGTAGGAGAGCTCGCGTCCTCTGCACGCGGCGGCGCTGTTGCAGGGGTGTCGCCAAACAAGGCCTCGTGGTTGCCGCTGCGAGCCGTAGCCGTCTTGGCATGCGGCGGGCTGCCAGTGGCCGCGGTGGGGCCCCAGCTGGACGGTGGGGCAGCAGCAGGGCCGGGAGGAGCAGCCTGAAACGCGTGCTGCTCCAGCAGAGACGCCGTCCCCTCCATGCCATTGCTGTACAAGAACGGCAAAAGGGGCGTACGAAGAGGGTCCGTGCCGGTTGCCTCCCCTGTGTGTCCCCGCTCTTTCCCCGCCCCCAGCACGTACACCAGGTCTCCCAGCAGCGGGGCCAGGTGGGACCACCACAGGAAGGACTGCCGCTCCGCACCTGCAAGCGCCTCCTGGGCGCCCACGGGGTGGCCCGCGGGAGGCGCGAGCCTCCTGCTCCAGGCTGCTCCGCCTCCTCCTCCCTTCTCATCCCCTCCCACAGGTCGCACAGCTCCTGGGCAGCGGCGTCAGGGAGCACCAGCAGCGGCGGGGCCACCCAGTGCACCAGGGGAGGAGCAGCTGCCCCCTCCCGCTCCTCCGTAGCGCTGTGCTCCGGCCCCACCATCAGCAGCCGCAGCGCCCCCATCCCGTCCGCCCCCACCGCCCCATCCAGCTCCCCCGCACCCAGCGCCAGCTCCACCTCCTGCGGACCGCCCACCAGCTCCACGGCCAGATCGCACAGCAGCCGGGCGCAGGAGTGGGGATGGTCCTGCTGCCCCCCAACCCCGCCACCCGCCTTAACCAGCACCAGCACACGAGCGGGCTGCGGACGGGGGCTGTGCAGCAGCAGCCGCACAGGTATGGAGCCGGACGCTCGCAGGACGGCAATGGGCACAGCGGGTGGGTCCAGCTGCAGCAGCCGGGCCGCGCCTGTCCCGCCCCCGCTTTTCAGGCCGTAGGACGGCAGCGCGCCGGGATACTGCTCCGCCGTATGCTGCTGCTGCTGCTGCCCCGCGGCCTCTGCCTGCTCCGCGGTGCCACCACCCAGGTCCCCCAGCTGTGCCACCGCCTGCCCCACCTGCACAGACACGCCCCTCGCGCCGCCACTAGCCCCCATGCAAGCTAGGCGCCTTGCCAGCCGCCGCAGCACGCGCTCCGCCACCGCCGACTCCTCCATGCCGCCGAGCCCCTCTGGCACCCAGCCCCACAGCACCACCTGGATGCAGCCGCGGATGACCGTGGTACACAGGACAGGCTGGGTGGCCGTACCCCGCTGCATGCGGTGAACCTCTCCCTCAGCTGCCTGGCTCTTCTGGCCTGCCCCTGCTGCAGCCTCAGCCGTCACCTCTAACTCCTGCCGTACGGCGTCGTACAGCACGGACGCGAGGTGGCTGCCGAACTCCTCGTGGCTGTCGGGGTGCTCCTGGACCTGTGGGTGACACAGGCATGCGTCCTTGCCTTGTCACTTGTTCATGGATACCCGTCATCGGGTGTCCCCAAGCCGTACGGTACAGCCTATGCAGACCACACATCGCTGCATGACAGTCCTTTGCAGAACCACCAACTCAGCGAAGGAGCCAGCACAGCGCTCACGGCAATTAGTGCTACCAAAGCAACCACCGTTTCCAGGTGGCGTCCTTGCAACACCCCCGTGTTAGCATACATACCTTCAGGTACACCACTGCGGGTCTCATGGCGCTGCGGTACCGGGTGCTGCCGCCGGTCTGCGCCCAAGCGCTCGTGCTGCTGGGTCGCGCTGCAGCAGGTACGCCTTGTGCGGGAGGCACTGTGGAGGTGGCTGAGACAGGCGGGTCAGCACGCTCCATGAAAGTAGACTCTTCCCCTGCAGTGCGCTGGACATCAGGCGGCGTTTCCTCCCTGCACGAGCTAGGGCCCAGCTGCGGGTCGGCTACCTGCTGCCGCTGCTGTGGCTTTTTGTCATCTGTGGGCTCCAGTTCCTGCTGCTCCCGTTGTCGCCTCCGCTCCCACTCCGCGCATACCGCCGCATGCTGCCTCCGCAGCCGCCTCTCCACCGCCCACGACAGCCACACCGGCCACGCCACCATGGCCAGGCCCAGCAGCACCTGCTGCGCCAGCGGCCGGCACGACAGCAGCGCAGAGTGCTCGGGACACAGGCTGCCGCACCGAAGAGGGACTGCTGCCCCGCCGCTGCCGCCGCCGGCAGGGTCGTCACCAGGGGCAGCGTCACGGTGCTGCTGCTGCTCCAGCTGCAGCTGGCGCGTGATGATTGTGGGTGCCACCCGGTAAGACAGTACAAAGACAGCCGCCGTTTGCGCGATGGCTTGCACGATGGAGCCACGCAGGGTCAGCTGGTGGGTTGAGCAAAAGTAGGTTGCGAAGCAAAGCGGTGGGTTAGGAAAGGAGCAGCTGCAGAGCAGTGCCAGTACTTTGGCAGTGCATGGGGCTATGGAAGGCCCTCTAGAAAGGTACATGCACCCTCGGTGGGCCAGAGACGCTTCTGAAGGCGGCAAATAGGGGACGTGTGCCCACCTTGACCAGCTGGTCGTACACGCTGAGGGCCAGTGCGTTGACCAGAGGGCTGGTGCTGGCGCTGATGACGTAGCCCGCCCAGGCGTGCGAGGCCCAGGCGTGGGGGGCCAGCAGCAGGAAGGTGGACAGGATGAGCACGCAGCGGGCCAGCAGCACGGTGGCCAGCGCCACGTGGAAGCGGTGCCTAGGTGGGGGTATCAGGTGTACGGCGGCAGCACGTAAATGGTACAATGAACCGGGGCCAGGGGAGAGGCCTGGCCGGGGCTCAGATCCTCAGGCGTTATGTGAGCTTCAGAGCTGCGACGCTCACTGAAGTAGTAGGTGCAAGAGCGACCAATGTGGTGGAGCCTCTTGCTGTCTTGCATCATGCTTTCCTACGGAATAGACATCTGGCGCACCTGCTGTGGCATGCAATATATATGATGCATGCGTAGGCGATGCTCGCGCGTGGAATCCCTTCCCAAGTAATTAGGTCCCTTACCTTCGCCACCATGCCCATACACGACCGTGCCGTGGGCACACGGCGATCACCAGCAGGGTGGCGGTGAAGGCCAGGTTGAGGCCGTTGAGCAGCACACCTGCCCAGTCGCCGTGCCGCGCGGGCCGGACCAGGCAGTACCACACCAGGTGCCGTGTCACGTGCAGTACCTGGGGCAGGTTCGGTAAAGAGGCGGATGATGAATGAACAGTAGGCTGACATGTTACGGCTGAGCTGTAATGTTTCTTGCAAGTGGACATGGCGTAGCGGCCTTGAACGGGGCCGGGTGAGCTTGTGCTTCAGCCCAGGTGCCGCGCCCGTACCACCCAACACGGAGATACCCAAGACGGACCTGTATCGGTGCGCTTGCCCCATAGGGGAAGCTGTCCAGCGCTTCAGATGACCCATGTGCATTGCACAGGCGGCCGCTGGGCGGCGCGCCTGCCGCGGCCTCCGCCCCCAGCCGCAGACCGACCCGTGGGTCAACCGACCGCGCGATGGAGCCCAGCATCACCAGCGGAACCGCAACAGCGATGCAGAAATCACATGAGAAGTGAGCATCTGCAGATCAGAGAGGTCCAGTCGTCAGCTCGAAACGGCATGAGGTGGCGGTCCTCGGGCGGGACTGCTCCGCGATCCCCATGGACGGACGCCAGCCCACGCCGCTGTGCACCTTCCGCGCCAAACCAGAAGCGGCGCATCCCTCACCTGCTACGAAAGCCGCGTAGGAGGGTGGTCGAGAAGCCCTGGCCAACGGCGCTTCCTGTTGCCGAGCGCCAGCACTTTCGCCGCTTCCCTCTCCGCGGCTGTCCTTAGCCAAGGCGATGTCCTTGATGTCACAAGCCATATTATGCGCGTGCTTCAAATCACGTGGACTGGCTTACTGGTGTGCAAAGGCGTCACGTTGCTTCATGTGTAGGCCTTGCCTTTCGCGACATGGGTGCACTGTATTTGCTTCACACCTTTGGAAGGGCGTGCACAGGCCCAGGCTTGAAGACCTTGGAACCAGCGGAATGGCTAGCTTACCCTACCATGCCGCGTGCTTTCCAGTACATTACACAGCATGCGGCGTGCTGACTTTGGTCTGACAGACCACACGTGCTGCACCGTGCCGAACCCTGCGACACCATGGTCGTCACAGTCTCTGCACTCAAGGCTCGAGCTGCACGCTGGACCCCGGCAGGTCGCCGAGTCTGCAGCAGTACCGAAATGGGAGCCGCGCCGCAGTTGCGTGCCATGGGCGCGGTGTCCGTAGGTTGCGGCCGCACGAAGCAGAGGGACGACATAGCGCGAAGCTCCTCTGCTCTGTACTTTGTACTAATTTGTTTTTACAAAGTCAAGGTTTTAAGAGGTCAACTGGAACAGGTTATCGTCTTATCGCCCATTCAATTGAAAAATGCAAAGTGACAGCAGGCCCTGGCAGGAGTACAAGCTGACCTGAGCAATGACATGGGATCGTTGAGAAAAACAACAAATACAATTTTTAAGTTCATTATTAAGAGCCATGTCAGGGAAGATCAGTGCACGGCGATGCTGGCATTGCATGCAGGCTCTCGGGTAACCACAAGAATCGGTGCCCGCCAGCTCCCACTTGCTCCCGAGTACGCTGGTGTCCTGCCTGCGAAAGGTGCCATGTGCGCGCACACGGACCTGAGAGCTTATGGCCGGGCATCAGGGAGTAATCAGCTTGCAGAGGGGCTGTTTGAACACACGTACATGCACCAAAGGACCTGGTACATACCACTCCAACCGCCAACAACAGCAACCTGGAGCAACGCTGCACGAGACATGCACCGCACCGCTCAAGACAGCGGAGCTCCACCCGTGCGCTGACGGCTGCCCGCTCCTTGTGGCGCAAACAGCCACAGCAATCAAGCGCCAGCCATTTAGGGCCCATGCGCTCTCTGTGTGTGCTCTGTTGCTCTATCTCACTAACAGCATTGCCGTTACTCGGACCGTGAGCTGCACGGTCATGCACGCGCTCACCGGTATGCGTTGGCGCGGTACGTGCTCTAGCCCCGCGTCAGAATGAACGGAAACATAAAACTGGAGCCCGCCGGTCGAAGGGATACGCCAGCAGGTTGACCATGCTAGAAAGGTCGGCATCGTGATACAGCTTGGCCACCCGCCAAAAAGTACGGTGGAGGTAATGGCAAGTAATGTTCCAACTTCTGCCCAGCCTGCCCCTCATGCAACTTTGAGCTTAAGTTGCTCCTCGCCCAACCGCTGCCACTCACAGCCACCAGATCCGTTCGCTGCCCTCACTGGCGCCCCCTCCCCAGCCCCCTCCCCAGGGCCCCGCGCCCCCTCCCCGGCCAACCGCTGCTGCCCCTGCATAAACCTCCGCCTGCTGCTGCGCTCCCACGCCGCCGACACGCCCACCGCACACAGCCGCCAAAGACACACCAACGCCGCCGCCCTCCACAGCCCCCAGCCCGGCTGCATCAGCGGCAGCAGCAGCACCTCGGCCGCCCCCAGCAGCGGCGTCGCCATGACCATCTCCCACGCGCTCATCTGTTGCATGCAGGGTACGACCACACCCCGCATGAGGCTGCTGCCGTACACCACGCGCATGCTGCCCACGTGCCCGGGGTCCAGGGGTGTGACCCCAAGGACCGTGAGTGCGGAAGACAGGAGAAACAGGGCCGGCCCTACCACGCACGCCGCGAGCCTGTAGATCACAACGTCTGCACGGCTGAGCACCAAGGTCGTACCGGGGGCACCGTCCGTTGCGGCGTGCCGCCCAGTGCTCGGTGACTGCTCTTGCTGTTGTTGCTGTTGCTGCTGCGGCTGCTGAGTGACGTGACGACGGCCCCTAGCCACCAGGAAGTATAGGACTGCGAGTCCCAGAATGTCTGCAGCGCTGCTGAGCACTGCGTAGGCGGTGGTGTGCGCCAACCTTGCCCACGGGGCGGCCTCTCCCTGGCCGACGCCGCCGCCGCGGCCCGCCGTAGCCCAGGACAGCAGGATGCGCAGCGTGAGTATTAGGTAGACGTTGGTGCAGAAGCCCAGCACGTAGCGCGCATTCGCTGCCAGCCCCGCCAGTCGCCATGCCTGGTACGACAGCTCCAGGGGAGGCGGCGTGAAGGGCCCGGGGAGAGGGCGGAGTATGGGAAGGCCAGCAAGGACCCACAGCCGCCCGAAAAGCTGCCCCAAGGATGCCGCGGACGTGGGCAGCTCTGGTGTGCCGGTAGCGCTGCGCACCTCGGCCTGCTCGCTGCTGCTGGTGGCATTGTCAGGCGCAGCTGCAGCAGTTGAAGGACAATGGCAACGCGCATTGGGAGCTGTTGCGCTGCCATGGCTGCTGCTTCCAGCCATTAGTGTTGTAGCCGCTAACGTTGTAGTAATGTGCTGCTGCTGCACCGCGCGGCTGCATCGCGCTGCTGCCCCTGTGCAACGCTGCATCAGCCCCACCAACTCTCCCGCACAGTTGTCGTACAGGTACGGCAGCAGGTGAGAGGCCACGCGTTGCGCGTCCGGGCCTTGCCCCGCCCCCAGCACGTACGCCAGGTCCCCCATCAGCGGGGCCATGTGGGACCACCACAGGGAGGACCTGACAAGAGCTGCATCTGCACATCCATGCAGCTGCACACCCTCCCGGCAGATTGCGCTCCACAGGTTGCATACCTCTGCAGTGGAAGCATCAGGGAGCAGCAGCAGTGGGGGCGCCATCCAGTGCACCAGGGGCTGAAGGGTCTCTGCTCCAGTGCCAGCCTCACCCAGCTCCCCCGCGCCGTGCTCCGGCCCCACCAGCGCCAGCTGCAGCACCCCCACCCCGTCCGCCCCCACCGTCCCCTCCAGCTCCCCCGCCCCCAGCGCCAGCTCCACCTCCTGCGGACCGCCCACCAGCTCCACGGCCACCTCGCACAGCAGCCGGGCAGGGGGCTGGGCCTGCTGCTCTCCTAGACCTTGCTGTTCTGCTGGTGCCCCGGACACGCCAGAGCTGCTGCTTGGAACCTCTACCGCTGCAGACGCGCCCTCCGCCAACACGAGGATCCTGCCAGCCTGCCTCACGGGGCTGTTCACCTGCAGCCTGACGACAGCCGCACCGCCACCAGCATCCGCCTTGTGAGCCCGTGCGCCCCCACCACTAAGTGTCTTGGGAAGCGGAGGACACAGCGCAGGCGGAGACAGTAGCAGCAGCCGTACGGAGCCGCAGTCGCGCTGCCGACAGGCTGTCAAGCAGTCGGCCGCGGCTGGCCCGTGCTGGCCAACCTGCACGCACACGCGGCCGAGGCCCCCTGCCTCGACACCCGGCAGCAGCTGGCACAGCACAGACACCAGCTCTTCCTCCCCCGGCCGCCCATCCTGCTGCGCTCTGGCCTCGCTGTAGCCCTCGGTCAGGCCGTTGCTGTCACTCTCGGCCCTGCTGCAAGCCTCCGGACGCAGGCTGCGGCCCCAGGTGATGAGCTGGACGCAGCCGCGGACGACCACTGACGCCGCCCGCCCCAGCGGCTGCAGCAGTGTGCCGGACGTGTCCGCCTGCGCCGCCCTCATGAGCAGCTGCGGGGCCACCGCTGATAGGCGAGGAGCATACTCTTGAAAGACGCCCGGGTGCTCGTGGACCTGGGAGGGGAGGCGGCGAACAGGACGGGGTGGTCAATGGGTCGAGTGAGCGCACCAGTCCTTCCTTCCGTCAGGACTGGTTGGGCATCGGCACGCTGCACACGGTATCAGGTGCACGCACAAGTTCACGTGTGCATGCCTGCACGAAAGCCCCCAACGCCATGCCACGCCACCACACGGACGGCTCCTCGCAAAGTCACTGAGAGGCTGCTCTCGCACATTGCTGCCCCTATCCGTGCTGCTGACCGTCAGTCGCCCTGACGCCCACTTGACCTGCCGTACCTTGACTGAGAGAAAGCTGGTGGTGGTCAGGGCACGGTAGGCCATCAGTTGAGCTCCCGGTGGGCCGAAGCCTGGCAGCGCGGAATCTGTCAGGCGGCAGCTTATTGAAGTTCTCTTGTCTTGGTCGTGCACGTCATCGCTTACTCTAATGCTAGACGCACAGCTGGGTGGATTGCTGGTGTGGGGCGTGGGCACGGCGGTTAGGTGTTCGCTATGTGGCAAGGTCTGCTGCCGCCTCCGCTGCCACTCTGCGCACATCGCCGCGTGCTGCCTCCGCAGCCGGCCCTCCATCGCCCACGACAGCGCCACCGGCCACGCCACCATGGCCAGGCCCAGCAGCACCTGCTGCGCTAGCGGCCGGCACGACAGCAGCGCAGAGTGCTCCGGGCGCAAGCCGCCATCACATTGTAGAGGGACTGGAAGCTGCCCGCTGCCGCCGCGCACCCGATGCATGCCGTACCAGCTGGGTTGACGTGTACAGAGGATGGTGGGCGCCACAGTGTACGACAGCATAAAGATGGAGGCCGCGTCGATGGTGGCCAGGGCAACGGTGGCTGGTAGCGGCACCTGTAGAAGGGAAGGTGTTGCAGCACGGTGCCGGCACGCCACTGAATTACCATCACCACCAGGACCTTCGAGCACATGCACATCATGGGATGCAGTCGTGCCCCTGCAGCACACAATTACTGCGGCATTACAGCATGGCGGCACCGCCGACTTACCGGTTTGGCGGCATGATGACCTGCTGCGCTTTCCAGTCTACTGGGTTAACCTTACGCTGTTGTAGTGGCCCTTCGGTATCCCGGCAAGCAAGGAAGAACAATTTTGTCCACATGCTGCCACAAAACCCACCCACCTTGAACATGACCTGGTCCCACAGGCTGAGCGCCAGTCCCATGGCCAGCGGCTGGGTGCAGCTGCTGACCACGAAGCGGCCCCAGGTGTGCAGGGGCCACGTGTGCGGCGGCAGCAGCAGGAAGGAGGCCAACAGCATTAGGCTGCGGTTGGTCAGGTGCACCGTCACACCCGTCGCCACGCGCCACCTGCGGGGATCCGGGCAGCATGCAGGATGGAGATTAGGTCTGCTGGTGCTGCAGGGGCAGGATCAGTGTGGCGGTGCCGGTTGCCACACCTGACGACAAGGGACGTGCAGCCCCCACATGATACCCCTCAAGCACGTACGAGCCACGTGCTCGGTCAGATGCCGGTGTGTACGGCGGCACAAGCCGTGCTCATACGGCTTCGCAGATACGTCGTGTGCACGTACAGACGCAAGGCCCACCTTCGCCACGCCGCCCACAGCCGGCCGCCCCGGTGGCTGAAGCCCAGCAGCAGCAGCAAGCCGGTGGCCAGAATCATAGCGGCCATGGCAACGGCGCTTGCCCAGTCGCCCAGGTGCGCGGGGCGCACCAGCGTGTACCACACCATGTGGCGCGCCACGTGCAGCACCTGAGGTGGCCAACATGCACACGGAGCTTTGAGCAACAGCTGTGATCTGCATTGTTGAGGCACCGCGCAACGCTGCGGCACTTCACCAAACACTGATGGGAGTACAAGTTGCAGACCAAGATCACATCGGATGATTGAAAAGCCCGTGCAGCGGTGATGCATGGGGTGACCCTTAAAACGGTACGGTGTTGCCATCGAAGCA
This sequence comes from Chlamydomonas sp. 3222, assembly GCA_004335795.1. Classification (NCBI taxonomy): domain Eukaryota; kingdom Viridiplantae; phylum Chlorophyta; class Chlorophyceae; order Chlamydomonadales; family Chlamydomonadaceae; genus Chlamydomonas; species Chlamydomonas sp. 3222. The sequence continues at coordinate 51,250 of QAXN01000029.1, forward strand.
AAGACATAAGAGAGTACAGCCTACTTGCCTGTGCGGCTACGTTTCCTCGGCACGGGAAAGCTGGGCGCGCTGCCCAGGAGGGAAGGCCGCAGGTGGGGACGGGCTCGGTGCCAGCCGCTTCGGCGCGGTTCGCGACGACCCATGGGCCGGTCAGTGCTTGCGCGACGGAGCGCAGCGTGAACATCAGCGCAAGAGCGATAGACAGATCGCCAAGGAACATCTCATCTGCATAACTCAGACATTAGGGCATTGTCCATCAGCCAGGGCGAGCAAGTAAACAGCATTTTCACAGTGTGAGCATGAGCGTTTCTTCCCCACGCCTCGTGTTGGATGATGCAATCACGTGCCTTGGGCGGAAAAACAGGGCCAGCAGCGATGAAGCGGTTGCGGCGCTTACCAGCTAAGAAGGCGGAAAATGAAGGAGGGCTGGCAGCAGCTGCAACCGGGCTCGGGGGCGCGACAGCGGGACCACGCTGGGCCTGGTTGTTCTCGGCGTGCTCAGAGCCCTCAAAAGACTTCTTGCCTGAGCGTTCTTCATCATCTGGGGTGGCATCTATTCTGCTATGTGGAGCGGCCATGCGGCGCTCGGCGCGCTCAGCAGAGCTTATGTGCTAGAAAAGGGCCGGTCGCTCGGCGATAAAAGCCTTTTCGCCCTGTGTAGTATTGGCAATGCAAGTGATAAATAGAGCGTGAAGTAAATGTCAATTGTCTTACTCGCTGCAAGGGGCACAACAGTCCGAAAAGCATTGCTGACGCTGCATGCTCATGCATAGCAGGTGGGAAGAGGCCGGGCGTGAGTGGGAGCGGCTGGGAGTACTGGTGCACACAGACACGCTCCACTCCATTCCCTCTGGACTGCACCACCACGTGAGACGACAGCCAAGTCGCCAAGTGCTGCTTGGTTGCCCGGCACATTCACCTTCTTTCAGATTCACAACCATTGTGTGGGCGGTGGACCAGTAAGGATCGTATTCCCCCACTCCATTGGCGCCTGGGGAAGGGATTTCCCCATCATTTACCTCATTTTTTAAGAACCGCGCAGCAAGACGTAGACCACCCTGGCGCCATCCGTCCTCCCCACGGGCACGTGTTGCACTGCTTCCTCGTCCATGTACACATGCACGTCAACAACAAGTGTAAATGCCCGTCAACATCAATCGTGATGGTGTCAATGCCTGCACCAGCACGAAGCGATGAGCAACCCGCTACCAGGAAGGCAGGCTTACGCAGGCAGGCCCACATGGGCCGGCGCAAGACACGCACGATGACCCTGTCGTCGTTCGCCAGCACCACAGCCTCCAGGGCGGCTTTGCAGCCTCCGCAAGTTCCTTCCATTGCCAAACTGTGTTCTTGCTTCCACTGCCACCGCCCCGACAGCAGGGCTCCACGTCCGCTCGCTCACCAGGATGCACGGAGGGACCACATCAGCGCAGCCTGTTGCATACGCTTCTACCACCAACCGTACGAAGTCGGGTGGAAACGCCCAAACGCACCGCATGCAACTTCTGCTCCTAGCAGAACGCGGGAGGACTTTATTGTGCAAATCCTCAATCCGCCTTACGCTTGTCGCCAAGCCCCCCATGAGCCGCCCCCAAGGTCCCCACTGTACCCCCCACCTGCTGCCACTGCTGCCGCTGCTGCTCCTGCCCCTGCATGAACCACCTCCTGCTGCGCCGCTCCCACGCCGTCGACACGGCCACCGCGCACAGCCGCCACAGCAGTGCCACAGCAGCCACCCGCCATACACCCCAGCCGGGCTGCAACGCCGCGATGATGAGCGCCTCTGCCACGCACAGCAGCGGCGCCGCAGCCACCGCCTCCCACATGCTCATCTGCTGCAGGCACGGTATGATGAGGGCCCGTATCATGCTGCCGGAGCAGGCTGTGCGGGTGCTGCCAACCAGTTGCGCATCAAAAGGAGTGACACCTGTTACCGTAAGCGTACCGCACAGCAGGATCAGGAGCGGTCCACCCACGCATGCCGTAAGCCGATATGCCAGGATGTCGTTTGGAGTGAGTGAAACGCTGCGGTCATCCGTGCTGCCGCTGTGACGCCCCGTTTCCTGCCGCTGCGGCTGCCGCTGCCGTGACCTCCTGACCACCGCAGCGAATAGGACAGAGAGGCCTAGGACGTCTGACATGGTGTTAAGCAACGAATTGATGGCAGTTTGGACCACCTGCGCTGTGGGTAAGGCCCTGGTCCCGCTGCCACCAGCCCCCGCTCCGACGGTAAGCCACGTCAGCACTGTGCGCACCAGCATGATCAGAGACACGATGGCGCAGAAGCTCAGGATGTACGACGCGTTCCCCGCCAGCACCGCCAGGCGCCACGCCTGATAGGCCGCCTCCAGGGGTGGCGGCGTGAAGGGCCGGGGGAGCAACAGAAGCAGCGGGACGGCTGGAAGCGCACCAGGTGAGCGGCCCGCCAAGGCCGTGCCCCGCACAGCGGCTGGCACCCCTCCGCGCGGGTTGATGCCGTTGCCGCTGGTATTTCCGCTGCCTCCAAAGCTGCCGCCAGCCGCTCCCGAGTCGCCCGCCATCTGCCGAGGCGGTGCCGAGCAGCTGTCATCCGGTGCCCCTGTGCGGCCCTGCACCAGCGCCACCAGCTCTGCTAGGTAGTTCTCGTACAGGTATGGCAGCAGGTGAGAGGCAACACGGCTAGTCTCTGGGTCATCTGGCTCCGCCCCTAGCACGTGCGCCAGGTCCCCAATCAGCGGGGCCAGGTGGGACCACCACAGGGAGGACTGCGCCCAGATGTCGGACTCCGGGCCCGCCTCCTCATCACTGTCATCCGCCTTGAGCTCCAACGCTGTGAGCAGCGTACCGTCCCACAGCCCGCACACCTCTGCCGCAGCAGCGGGCGGCAGGACCAGCAGCAATGGCGGGGCCACGAAATGCATTTGTGGGTAAGCGGTGTCCCCTCCGTCCACCGTGTTGTGCTCCGGCCCCACCAGCGCCAGCTGCAGCACCCCC
>QAXN01000029.1:59083-104328 GCA_004335795.1 Chlamydomonas sp. 3222
GTGTGGTGTGCTGCTGCCATCGTGCCATGCCATTTACGATGTGCCAACAGCCAGTCCGGGCGACAACGGGAGCGTTCAGGAATGACCATGGCAGTCCTCACGAGACACCGTCCAGGTGTGAACAACAACTTCAGGCAACCAACAGCGACTTCACCAACGCAGCACCTGGTATGCCACCATCCGACACCAGGAACTTAAAAACACAACCGACAAAAGGCTGGCGCCCTGCTACTTTATAGCTCCCCAGACAACACACAGTGCGATATGACGCACACGCACACCACACTCGCCCGGTAGCTTAAGGGTCACACGATCACACACAATCCTCCGCCAGCGAACCTGGTTAAACCACCCCAGCACGAAGGCGGCGAACGCGCCCGGCCAACCCAGTTGTTCCCACCATAAATGGCAGTCCTTGGTCCGAAAGCCCAGCCATGGCAACCAACCCACTGCCCCGACTGTTATAGCCCAAACACGGCCACCTGCGCATGCTGCGTACCCTCATAAACGCACAAACCTGCCGTGCTATGTGTGTGTTCATATGCTTTGTGATGTATTTACTTGGCCAGGCCGAACCACTGGAACAGCAGGCCCTGGCCGTGGGCGCAGTTGTAGAAGAAGGGCGCGAACACCAGCGACTCCACGGCCATCAGCTTGATAAGGATGTTGAGCGAGGGGCCGGACGTGTCCTTCAGGGGGTCGCCCACGGTGTCGCCGATGACGGCCGCCTTGTGGCAGTCGGAGCCCTTGCCGCCCAGCTCGCGGGCGTGCTCGGTGGCGCCAGCCTACATTGCAACGAGGACCAGCAGGGCAGTGGGAGTCAAAGCAAGCTGGGCAGTTGGGGCTCTCTACACCTCGATTCGCTCCCCCCCCCCGGGCGCAGGCTACCTCACAACACATGCTCGGCCTGCAGCGGTGTGTGTAAGCGGTATGTGCATGCGGTAGGCCCTGACTGCTGACACGCACCTCGATGTACTTCTTGGCGTTGTCCCACGCGCCGCCGGTGTTGCTCATGGACACGGCCAGCTGCACGCCGCTGACCAGGGAGCCCGCCAGCACGCCCGCCAGGCATTGCGTGCCGAACAGCGCGCCCACCACCACGGGCGTCAGCATCACCAGCGCGCCGGGCGCAATCATCTCGCTGATGGCCGCCTGGGTGGAGATGGCCACGCAGCGCTTGTAGTCGGGGCGGGCGGTGCCCTCCATCAGGCCTACGGGAGGAGGGCAGGCGGACGGGGATCAGGGCGCACGTGCGTTGGCGACCACATCGCTGCCCAGCCAGCACGACTGCACAGAAATGGCGCATCGTCTTTCTTACGCCACCGTCAGGCAAGCGCCACAATTCTCCCAAGCTGCACATGGCAGAGCCCTCAGCTGTGCGGGAACCATGGCAGTACAGTACTGCAACCTCCCTGCTCGTACCCGAGCCCCACCACCCAGGCCCAGGGCCCGCAGCTCACCGGCAATGGTGTTGAACTGGCGGCGGACCTCGTGCACCATGGCCAGCGCGGCCTTGCCCACGGACTTCATGGTCATGGCGGAGAACCAGTACGGCAGCATGGCGCCCAGCAGCAGGCCGGAGAACACCTATGCGAGGTCCGAGCAAACGCGACGAACGTTTTACTACTTGCTAGCCCGCAACGAAGTTGCAAAAACTCCCGGGCTGTGCAAACGGACAGCTGTGCCGGGGTCAAAATGTACGGCAGCAGGCGTACGGCGCACAACAACTGACGACTGACCCCCGAGCAAACGTGACGAAGGTTTTGCTGCTTGCTCGGTTGCACTGAAAGTCCAGCATGTCCCAGGCTGTGCAAACGACCAGCCGTGCCTTGGTCAAGGCAGGCGTATGGCACACAACAACTTGCACGCGACTGACCCGCGGGTCCAGGATGGAGGAGTGGATCATATCAATCTTGGCGCGAGTGATGTAGGCACCGAACAGCGCCAGCGACACCAGAGCCGCGGAGCCGATGGCGAAGCCCTTGCCGATGGCGGCGGTGGTGTTGCCGGCGGCGTCCAGCGCGTCGGTGCGCTCGCGGATGTCCTCGCCCATGCCCGCCATCTCGGCAATGCCGCCGGCGTTGTCGGAGATGGGGCCGTACGCGTCAATGGCCAGGCCTGGCGGTGTTGCAGGTGGAGGGGCCAGGCCACGAGGTTGAGACGAGTCAAGGCAAAGTACAACCGGGCGCCATACCAGGTGCCGCGGTCAAAGGGGGCCCAAAGGGCTAAAAGCTGTGTCTAACATCTTTGCTCCCTTGCTTACGAACGCCTTCGGGGTCAGGCATCTGTGTAAAATGGAGGATGCACGGCTGGTACCGGATTCAAACCTGGTAGAGGATGCACGCTCGAGTGATGTACCACCACAGAATTCTGTGCGGCATTCCCACTGTGCCTGCATTAGGGTAGGCCTCGGCCACTCAGCCCGTGCCCCCCCCCACACACACACGCACGCGCTCACCGGTTGCCAGGGTGGCCAGCATGCCAAGGGCGCAGCAGGCGATGCCGAACATGCCGGCCAGCGTGTTGCCCACGTAGATGGCGATGCCGATCACGATGGTGGGGATGATGCACGACTTGTAGCCCAGAGCCAGGCCGAAGATGATGTCGGTGGCGGCGCCGGTGCGGCAGGCGTCGGCAACGTCCTGTGGGGCGGGCAGCACAAGCAGTTGGGTGACAGCGCCCAATCATACTTGTATTACATGCAATGGTCCTTACTCAACCGCGCGTAGCTCAGCCTGGCAACACGGCCTGTTTAGCGTACGCACAGTGTGGCGAGGGCCATGGCCAGCTTTCCATGTTGGGCAGGGCCCTTGCAAACGATGAAGGCACTTATGCGGGCGTCCAGGCCCGTCGGGAGGAGCCTTCCCCTACCTGCACGGGCTTGTAGCGGTTGGAGGTGAAGTACTCGGTCTGCAGGCCCACCAGCAGGCCGCCCCACAGGCCGCAGCTGATGCACACAAACATGTACCAGTTCTTGACGGTCTGCGGGCGGATACGGCGAACCATGCAGCGTCGTCAGCAGTGGCAATATGAGAACGCTTGCGGTACGTTAAAAATGGCGAACACCATGTGATGCATGCTGCCGGTACTTTACAAGCAGTGTGATGACAGGGCCAGCAGCCACACGCTGCTGGTCGGAGACCAGTGAGCAAGCCTTTGCTGTGAGTGCCGCCTGTACTACAATCCGTCGCACCTTGGTGTCGAAGGCCTGGGTGGTGGACGCGGAGGGCACGCTCATGTCGAAGGTGGGGGGCAGGGACCACACGGACACGGCCAGGGCGACCTGGGGGAGGGTAGGGGCAAAGGAGAGAAGGAAGGGGACACCAGCCACGTCACGGCCGAGCTCGTCAGGTGCAGCATGCGAACCGAGAACAACTGGCCTTGCCCACAGCCCCGCACTAGACCTGGAGGGAAGCGGTAGCAGTTGGTGGTGCACTGACTGAAGATCCAGCGTGCGCTGCCGCGGGTTGGCTCACCGGGGTCATGAGCAGGGTGGAGATGATGAGCTGCATCTTGAGCGTGTGCTCGATCTCGCTGATGACGCGCGCGGGCTTGAGGTCGGTGGCGATGAAGGTGGTGAGCAGGCACACGATGATGCCGGTGGCCGACACCAGCAGCGGGAACATCATGCCAGAGTAGTTGTGCGTGGTGCCCAGCGAGGACACGGCGCTGATGACCAGGGCGGCGCAGGTGGACTCGGCGAACGAGCCGAACAGGTCGGCGCCCATGCCGGCAATGTCGCCCACGTTGTCACCCACGTTGTCTGCACAGCAGGCAAGAGCAAAGGGGCTGTTGACGACAGGGCGTCGCGAGGAGGGCTCCCGGGAATGGTATCATATCGACAAGGTCATGTTTGGTGTATGATATGCACCCCAGGCCAAAGTAGGGTGGAGAAGCATAGCCATGTAGAAAGCCATAACTGCACATCCACGTCTGACGTGCAGTATGAAGACACGGTTGCTGCCTTGGGCCGCCTCACCGGCAATGACGGCGGGGTTGCGCGGGTCGTCCTCCGGGATGTCCTTCTCTACCTTGCCCACCAGGTCGGCGCCCACGTCGGCGGCCTTGGTGTAGATGCCGCCGCCCACGCGGCCGAACAGCGCGATGGAGGAGCCGCCCAGGCCGTAGCCGGTGATGGCCTCGAACAGGCCGGCCCAGTCGTCGCCGAAGAACTGGGAGGGGGGACGAACAAGGGTGGACAGGCAGGTGAGATGAAAGGCATTATGGCGGTTTGGCACTGCACGTGGTTATGTAGGTGGTATAACACGTAGAGGGTGCGGGGCAGCGGTTGGGCGGGGCGGTGAGGATGGGAGGTTGGGGGGGCCTGCTTTCGTGCTCAAGCAGGACATGTGGGGCCGGCCGTGGTGAATGCGGGGTGCTTCGTTGTGACTGAAACGCGCCCAAGTGTTGTGTACCGGTAATTGCGGTTGAGCGGTGTGTGTAACATGGCATAAATCGGTGCGTCTTCAGCGTGATACAGGTCTGGCAGTGCTTCCATATGGCTTGCGGCACTGAGCGGGTATACGGCCTTGGCCCGACAAGAAACCACGGCGGGCGCAGCCCGAGTCGACACCGTACGAAAAAGCACGTGTGTAGGGCGAAAGAGAACAGGGAAAGACTTGTGCGGTGACGCTCCAGAGCCTACGCTACCCGCGCCGCTTACCCTGCCGAAGATGGTGATGGCCAGGTACAGGTTGAGCAGACCGAAGCCGGACAGCAGGAAGCCCATTACGGCGCCGGAGCGGAAGGCTGTGCAGGGGCCATGGCCAGGGACGCGGACGTGGTGGGCCAATGTAGGATGGCAAGGGGGTCAAGCAGCTGGGCACGCCAGGATCAGCCGGTCTTACTACGGTGGCGTGGTGAGTACAGCACAATGACTACAGGGGTGGAAGGCCGTCATTGGGCGAGTGCGTGCATGTGTGAGCGTGGCAACAGCAGTGCGGTCACTCACCACACATGAACGCGGGGGCAATGCCCTTGCGGGCCTCAACGGCCGTACGCGCGTTGGCGTATGTGGCAATCTGCATGCCCAGGTAGCCCGACAGGATGGACGTCGCACCGCCCAGAGCGAAGGCAATCATGGAGAACAGGCCGTTGTTGAACTCGTCGCGCTTGGTCCGGTCGCCCTCCGGGGTGACAATGCTCAGAAGCGAAAAGATAACGACGGACATGATGACCTGCAAAGCAGCGGCAGTGAGAAAGGACAGTGTCACATGACAGGTGTTGCAAGCTCTTTCGGCGCGGCACCTCGTTCACACGCAGGGATGGCGCGGCATGAGTTCTGCTAGTGAATGGTAGCAACATATATGCAGCGACCGTAGCGCTGAGCATGCGCTTTCGTCAGCAAGGTCCCGGGAATGTGTCGGATACTTACCATGAAGATACCGAGGTAATAGTACTCGGTGGCCAGGAAAGAAGATGCACCTTCAGAGATAGACTTCTGGATGTCTGCAGCCTTGGCGACGACCTGTGCACAGTGAAGGCGCGAGGGCCGATGGCTTGAGGATCTAGGCACGGAACTCTCAACGGTACACCAAAAGCAGCCACGCCTGCACACCTCCTCCTCGCCACCGCGCTGTTCCTCCTCAAGAAGATACTGGCGGCCATTCTCGCTGCTAATGAGGCGGCCCCCCGTCAGCTGGACTGCCGATACACGCTTCCAAAGGAAGACGGCGAACAGGATGCCAATGATGGCAGAGCCCGGAATGATAGTCGCTATGAGGGCGTCTGGCAGCACCATGGTGGCTGACCCCGAGCCCCTCCGATAGTCGTTTAGTGCCCCGGGATGACAGGGCCTGTCAACACTAAGCTAGGTGCCACTGGGTGGCTAACTATGTGTTACTATATAGAGTGTGCCCCCTGGGACCTGCAGCCGCTCGGGAATACTGTTTTTCAGGCCCTGCCGCCTCCGCTTTATACACGTTTTCGTGCATGGATACGACACCGAATCAGTGGTGCGCTGATTACCGGTGCGCTTGCGCTAAGTAGCGCATTCATTTTATTCCAACTGTATGTATGCATTGGATGAGGCTCGTGCTGGCAGTTCATCCTTGCACCATACGCGGGCTTTTCAGGCACCATCGTGGCGCAGCGCTCGTGGCCGCGCGAGCCGCGACTTGAGGTAGCAGCTGCAGATACAGCAGGTTTCACCTGGTTGCTGGTAAGACATGAAGCGCCCCTGCGAGAGCGTAAAAAGCTAGCAGAACGGCCAAGCGGCCACCGTTCAACGAACTTGCAACCGTTGCAACCGATAGCAACCGATAGCCTCACCAACGGCCCAAGATTCCCCACGTGGAGCCCCCTCCTCCCGGCATCTTTCACTAAACTCCATCAAACCACGTACAAGTTGTTGGTACTGATCGTTCTGTGTAACGCTGTTGCAGGGACTTGGCCGCGGGTGGGCAAGTCGGCACGCTTTCGCTACCCGGCACTGATCAGCAGACCGGAACTTAGGAATATGCTGAGCGAGCGCGGAAAAGCGAGGAAGCGAAGAGGGCAGCTAGCGACTCATAGGCTGCAGCCTAATATACATTGCGGCATGCGGCTGATGGGACAACGTGCCAACGCTGTTCCTGGTGCCCGGAAGCTCAGGGCTCCCAGTGGGACAGGCACAGCGTGTCGCTTGTCGAACAGCACCACCTGTGCTGCCGGGTTTCTGGTTTGGAGTGTGCATCCTTGGATGCGGCCGCCTGGGCGCTGCCTGGTGCCACTTAACGTGTGGTGTATGTAGCACCGACCACCGAGTTACCCCGAGCACCTGCCGTTCCGCGGGGTGCAGTCTGCAGCAGTCTGAAGCCGCCCTGCACCGCAGCTACCCCGCCTTCTTGGCCCTCGGGTCCTACCCTCCGTGCTCCGTGCCGACCGCATGCATGCAGATGCATGCAATTACGGGTAGTCTGTCGGGTGTAATGCTTCGTACATGGCTTTCAAGGCTTGAAGGCAACAGTCACTCTGTCTGTTGTACGGCCCTTGCGGTAAAGGGGTATGGCTGTAACATAATGTAACCGCTGAGTGTGGCGAGGGTGGAAAGCCAAATGCTGGTCCTGATTACTGTAAGCTTTTACAAATCTGGTACCCTTCCAGAGCCCAGCCCCGTCCCGCTCAGGACCCAGTGCTGGTCCCGGACATTCGGATCAACAGGCAGGGGCTGGACGCGGCGTTTACCACTCCTCTCGCAGTACGGAAAGGAGCTGCCAACTCCATAAAGGCGTGTCGGCCGAACAAGTACGGCACAGGGTACACAGCTCGGGGGCGTGTGCAAAGGCAAACATGCGTGCCGGCAGAACTAGTACGGTGCGGTACACAACGTGTCCAGCGTCGCCTGCATGCAGCAGCGTCCACATGTGGCACGTCCACACCGCTAAGCATTCAAGCTCAGTTGTATCGGCCACTTCGTCCTGATAGTGTGCCGACCCTTTGCCAGCCCACACTCAACTGTTGCCGATATGCTTGTATCAAAAAAGGAAGCTCAAGGCATGTGGCCACGCCCCCCTACCTCGGTGCCCACAACTGCGCCCTCCAGTCCACCAACCGCGCCTCCAGGCCCCCATCCGATTGCCTCAGCTCCTCCCACACCGCACCACACTGCCCGTACAGCCGCTGCAGGGCCGACACCCACACCCTCGGCACGGCTCCAGACTTCCCCGGCCCGCCCTCGTCAGCACCCCCCGCACCCGCCGTGGCACTTCCCCCGCCCCGTCCTGCCCCCTCGTTCACAGCGTGTGCGCCTCCAGCTGCGAGTACATCATCAGACGCCGACCCACCAGCCCCGTGTCCATGGAGCCAGGTGTGACCTGTCGCCAGCTGCTGCTCCTGCCCCTGTCCCTGCGGCCCTTGCACTGGCCCCTGCCCTTGCTGCTGCTGCTGCTGCTGTTGCTGTTGCTGCCCCATCCCCTCCACCTCCATGGCCTCACCGTGGCCGGGGCGCGTCACCCCCGGCCCCTCCTCGAACCGCATGCGTCCGTGCAGCTCACAGCATATGAGCTCAACCTCCGCCTCCTGCCCCGCCTGCAGCCCCAACCCGTCAACCGCCATTCCCTCCTCTCCCTCCCCATCCTCCCCCCCAGCCGCATCCGCACCCGCACCAGTGCAGCTGCCCGCAGGCCAACCTCCGGCGCCCCCAGCCACCGGTGACACCCCGCGCCCTCTTCCCGAATGCCACTGGGACGCCGCCTTGCTCCCACCCCTACCTCGCGCCCCGGCCTCTCGCACGCCCGCGTATCCCCGCTGCGCCTGCACTGCCCTCCCGGCCTCCAGTGCCCGAGCCCACTGATGCTCCTCCAACGCATCCTCCTCTGCCGCGCACAACACAAGTCTGCCTGATCCCTCACCTCCGCGCTTTACTCCCACACCGCCTCCACCCACATCCATAATGCTGCCAACCCCCGGCGCTGCGCCACCTTCGCCCGGCTCCGCCTGCCAAGCCCATTCCACGCCCCGACGGTCAAACTCCAGCACCAGAGCGTTGACTTCCTCCGCCAGGCGCTCCAGAGCTGCCGGCCCCAGCAGGGCGGGCGCCGTGGGGCTGACCCATGGGTCGTGGTAGGCCAGCAGGCCCAGGGCCTCGTGCAGCAGCCCCTTGGGAGGCCTTACAATGCCAGGATGTGCAGACAGCCCCGCTGCGGACGTAGGATCCTCGGAGGGGGATGTAGACAGTGCGGCTGGAAGCTCTGATGAGGCGTCGCCTGTTGGCGGGGCCTGGGGTACATGGCTGTCTGTGCCACTGCTGCAGCTCTGGCCATGTTGTAGTGGTGGTAACGGTGACGGGGCGGGTGACGCAGTGGCCACAGGGGCGGAAGCGGGCTGCGTGCAGCGCTGGTGCCATGTGTGGTGTATGAGCATGGTGCCCAGGGCGACGTGGTGTTGCTCACCGCCAGCTCCCGGGTGCCGGTTGGTGGCCGGGTGCCCCGCCGCGGGCACCGTGCCCAACTCGGTAGCGCGTGTGGCAGCAGAAGCACTGGTGGCGGCGGCCGTAATGACAGAAGCAGCAGGGCGCGGCGACGGACTGGCGGTGCGAGGCAACTTGGACCGCCGGCCCCCGTCCGGCGGGCTGCTGCCCGGCTGGAAGGCGGGCGGTGCAGGTGCCAGAGTCTCCTCCAGCACCAACCCTCCTGACGAGGACGCCGCGGGGGACCCCTGCACACCTACGACAGGAGCACCGCCCTCCGCCGGGGCTGCAGCAGCGCGCGCTCCGGTGCCGCACCAGGCTGGGCACCCGCCCTCGCCCAGTCGCACCACAGGTGCTCCTGCATGAAGGTGTTGCTGTGCACCGCGAGACATACTTGCGGCGAACGCCCCCGCCGGCCGCTTCAGACGGGTTGCGCCGTTCCCCGCCAGGACCAGGACCTCTCCCGCTGCTGCCGCCGCAATGGCCCCTCTCCCTACGTCACTGTTGCCGCCCCTACTGCCCCTTGCAGACCCTTTCCCCTGCCCCACGCTGCCGAGCCCGCCCCGTGTGCACCCCTGCGCCGTACCAGCCAACAACGTGGCCGACAGCCATGCCCCATCCTCTACGCCGTGCCTGCCCGGACGGCTGCCCTCCCGCACAGGCGGGGACTCTTCTGCTGCCCCGTCCAGTTCCACGGCCGCCCCCAGGTCCGCCCAGCCCTCCTCCGCCCTACCGCCTGCTCCTAGGCATCTCTTCAGTCCCGCCGCCGGCGCGACTGTCGCCTGCAGATCGACAGCCGACACAGACTCCTCCAGCGGCGCCTCCAGCAAGCCCGGCGGCGGCAGCTCCCCGTGCCGCCGCAGCGCCGCCATCACGTCAGCATGCAACTCCCATGCCGTACAGGCAGGCGGCGGAACCACCGTCGGCAGGTGGCAACGGGCGAAGTCCAGAGCCGCCGTCGACGCGCCGCCGGCAACCAGCCGCAGGTACACGGCCAGGCGGAGGCGCCAGTGGGTTAACGCGGCGCGGTGCAGGAGGCCAGCAGCAGGGCGCTTGGGCAACGGGTGGGCGGAGAAACCGATGGATGGGTGGGCGGCGGAGAGGCTGGTAGAGGAGGAGGATGGGGGAGGTGCAGCGGAGGAGGGGGCGGCGCCGCACCAGATGCAACCCTGGCAGCAGGTGGTAGAGGCGGAGGCGGAGCTGCAGTAGCGGCGCTCGATGCGGTGCAGGGCAAGCAATAGACGTCCTGCGTGTGACAATTGGTGTAGATACGTAAAGCATTAGCGATTGAAAAAAGGCAGGAATCGTGGCAGGGGTTGGGCCGGGTGGTCATAACGCGGTAGTAGCGTAGCTGTAGGCATGAAGGTGCCTACCGGCTAGCGCGCGGCCTGACGCGTGATACGTGCCTCACGGTCAAAGACCCAACCAGAAGGCGCCCTAGCCGGCCACACGCTCCCGACCAGCTGCCTCACCTGCCCTCACGTCCTGCACCACTTGCCGCCGCAGCATCGCCCCGGCCACCGCCGCCGCCCGCCACCGTCCCACCGCCGCTGCCCCGCCTGCCTCCCGCCGCAGCATCGCCGCCGTACCAGCGTACCCGGTCGCCAGGAGGTGCTCCAGGACCAGCACGTGCAGCAGGCGGCCGCCCGACAGGTCTCTGTGCAGCGCGCCTGGCTGATGGGCGTCGCGCGCCTGGTGCTGCTGCTGTCCCGCCGCCACCGCGGCCGCAGCGCTAATACCATTATTCGTGCGCTCCAAAGTAGCACGGTTACCGGTAGCTGGCCCTCGCTGCGGGGGCCCGCTGCCAGGGCCAAGACCACCACCGCCAAGCAGCCGAACATTCGGCCCTATGCTGTGGCGAATGCCAGCAGGCGGAGGGCTGTGGGCGTTGGCGGCCGTGCCTTCTGCGGCAGCACCGCTCCCTGTGGCCGCGCCAGTGCCAGGCCCCCGCGTCCCTGCTGTGACCGCCATGACGTGGGCCACCAAGCCGTCCAGGTCGTCGCCAGGGGGCAGCAGGGGGCCAGCAGCTGCGTCCCCTGGGGACAGCGAGGGGCTGTGGGCCGCACCCTGCGCCTGGGCCTGGGGCTGCTGGGGAGACCGCCGGGCATAAGGCTGGTGCGGCGGTGGGGCCGTTTGCGGCGGAGGCGGCGGGCGGGTTGGCAGCAGCACGGCCGGATGGGTGGGTGCGGCCATGACAACAGTATGGCCGTGTCTGGAGCCGGTGCCGAAGCCAAGGCGCTCGTCGAAGCTGCTGATGTACCAGTTGCGCCGTCCTGCTGCTGTCGGGGCTGCCAGGGCTGTCGGCGTTGGTGTCGGTGCTGGGGAGGGGCTGTCGGTGTGGGCTGTGACTGGAGGTGCAGCAGTGCTGGTGGTTGCGGGGTCGACGGCTTCGGGGCGTGTTCCCGTAAAGGCAGGAGGTGGGGGCGTGGGCGGCAGCAGGGCCGACGGCGTGGGCAGCTGCCAATAGAGGACGGGCTCTAGAATAGCCTGCGGCGGGTTACATCTAGTGAATCAACGTAATCCCAATGGCTCAAGTGAATATACTATGCGTCTCTACCACATAAGTAAAGCTTGGATATTTGCAGCCTTCAGCTGGGCGTGCGGCTGGTACGCGCATATGATCCGCGTGCGCTAGCAGCAGGAGCCTAGCTGTATGCAGCAGGTGACCAGGCTTCAGCTGCAACCGCATATATCAACGCCCAAATAGAAGAGGCCATTCAGCGGAACACCCATTGCGAACGTAAGCACCCACACACACGCGCATGCACCAGGTAGGTGCTTGCGGACCCTTACGCAGTACACCACAACCACCCACCTGCACGGCAGCCTCCACCACCGGTCTTAGGTCTGTGCAGAAGGGCCTAAAGGGTGGGTAGCCATTACACGAATTCGACGTCAATGAATGAGCACCGACATGCATGCGAGAGCATGTCGCACGTGCATCCGTGCCTGCCGTCAGAGGCCCTGGTGCCTCGTGGTGCCCACGGCACCCACGGGCTGGGCGCCCATGCAAATCCATCTGTGTACCTTGGGCCCTACGGCTCGTATGGGAAGTTACATCTGCCAAGTGTAACAAGTGACTGACTGTGTACCGGCCCCTGAGCTGCATCCCGCCGCCGCAAGACGCCCAGCACCTCACGTGCCCCTCGGGCACCTACGGCATAGCCCATGACTACGGTCTGCATATGTAAGTACTCATTCTTCGCCCACGCACCGGCCAGCATCCACCGCGCACGCACACGGTAAGCGCACCTGCCCCCCG
This sequence comes from Chlamydomonas sp. 3222, assembly GCA_004335795.1. Classification (NCBI taxonomy): domain Eukaryota; kingdom Viridiplantae; phylum Chlorophyta; class Chlorophyceae; order Chlamydomonadales; family Chlamydomonadaceae; genus Chlamydomonas; species Chlamydomonas sp. 3222. Next base: position 71,233 of record QAXN01000029.1, read on the forward strand.
GCGCCTGCGGGCCCATGTTGACCACCACCAGCGCGCCGCGCGTGCGGAGACCCACCGTGGGGTACAGCGGCTGCAGGGGAGGCAGGGGGCCGCGAGGTCAGAGTGCGTCATTGGACGGTTGCTTGCAGGCACGACCGTGGCAGCGACGCTGCGGACTTGGGGCGTGCGTGTGTCGGCAGGGCGCCAAAGGCATCAGCAGCTGTTGCCGATGTGATCAGCGGGGAACGCGTGCGCCCCGTCACTGATTTTCAGTACACCTCAGCCATCATCGCCATTGCCGAATACAGGTGCGTTCTGTACGACAGGCATACGCTGCCGCATGCACACACGAGCTGTACCAGAACTGTTCCAGGTAGATACGGGTACCCTAGGCAGGTGAGTATCAACGGTTTGGTGGCGGCGGGCATCAGCGGCACAGTTTGTGTTCAGCAGGCTGCGTTTGGACAGCCCAGTCACCATTTTCTGTACGGCCAACACCACAGCCCACTCGCCAGCAACCAGTCTGCACGGACCTTGTGCCAACATAAGCATCATTAGTGTTGCTCATGCAACAGCGCCATGAGCGAAGCCAACGGTCCAGTAGTGTGTCAAGCACGGGGCCCTTGTGCAAACGAAGCTGTCACCTGGCTACTCAACAGCAAGGTGACTCCCCGGGTCCCAGGCCTCACCAGCCTCGCTGGGGTCACTCAAGTGTGTGTACTTATAGAGGAGTCGCAAGGGATGCGCTCGTTGGCAGTAACAATATGGGGGTGCGCACCGTGTCGTTGGGCACGTGTGTGAAGGCCACGCCCACATCCTGGCCGTTCTTGTAGAAAGACATGGTGCGGCGACACCTGCACGAAGAAGCGGCGCGGCACGCCTTTGCCGTGCTGGGCGCAAGGGAGCAAATGCTGGTGGTATCCCAACCGCTAGCAGGCGCTAAGAGCCCTGCAACACGCCGCCACATGCCAGCTCCATGGCTACTGCACCCAGTGCTGCACCCGCATGCACCTTGGCAGCCTTGCGCTTGCTTTTGCCGTTGTCTGCAGCCTGTCGCCCGCCACGCTCTCTCACCTGTTCCACAACGCGCCCACCACGTCCCCCGTGCCGTACTTGGGCCCATACTTCGTACCGCGGCCGTTGGCGGCGAAGCGGTTGCCGTCGTCCCCGTGGTAGCCGTAGGAGCCGGCGTCCCATCCGGGCAGGCGGGACAGCGGCACGGAGGCAGCGGAAAAGCCTATGCCTGGCACAAGGACGCAGGAAGTGCGTTCAGCGTGTCGCGTCGCACTGCGCTGTTAAAAAGGATAGTGAAATCCGTCCGGACGTCCACCGGTGTGCGGTCCACCAGGCAGGGCGGCTAGAAAGCCTAAATGCCCCCAGCTCCCTCAATCATGAGTAGGGCCGAGACTCCGCAAGGGGAGTCGTCTGTGTCTACAGAGAACCCATTGGTGTTGTCCGGACAGCACAGAAGCCATTGGCGTTTTCTGATCAGGCAGTCCATCACAATGCAAATTAGACGAATAGATGGCTGGCCAACAAGCATTGCTCCAACCTGAGCACGCATCGCCTACCACGCCTACCACGCCGGTACTCGAGCTTTGCTGCAACCAAGTGCAACTCGTACCTCACAGCTGTGCGTAGCATGTGAGCTTGAACGAGCTACCTTTCGACCCACCATGCCCCCTGTCAGATGGCGACCACATGTCCGATACGTCCGGGATCGCTGTGCACCCGCTGACATGTCAGTAGTACTCTGAAACGAGCCTCGTGCCCTCTTGTGTGGGCCTTCGCCCCACGCTCACCTATGGACCCGTCCTCCCCGCCATCCGCCACCTCCACCTCCCAGTAGTACAGCGGGCAGCAGGACGGCACCGGCCGGTCGGCGCGCACGGAGGCCGCCTGCCTGGGGTGCAGGTGTGGGTTGAAAGTGCGGGGTGCAGGTGGCAAGTTGCTGTTGGGGCGTCCAAGACTGAGGTGGTGGCGCGCACGGAGGACGCGGCAACAAGCGACGTGGGGGTGGAGACATACGACTCAGCAGGATACAGCACGGCAAAAGCGTGTAGGCGTACGCCGGGCTATACGCACAAGCAGGCTTTGGTTCAGACACACCGGAACATAAGCACGTTGGCAGCTTGGCACGCGCCAACTAGATGGCTACCTATGCTCGCATGTCAGGTAGCAGTCCCTCTCCCCGCCATGCTGCCAATCTGCACGCCGCCTGCACCCCACCCCCCCGCCCCCCACTGCTAGGCTCACCGGTAGTAGAACCCCAGACCGTTGCCCACGTAGCGCAGGCCGGTGGCTGCAGAAGGCCCCCCTCGCGGCTCCAGCCGCCTTCGGCCGCTGGGCCCTGTGCTCTGATGCCCTTGCACCTGCCCCTCAACCTCCCCTTGCTGCTGCTGCTGCTGCCGCTGCGGGTGCTGCCCACCCCCTGGCCAGGAGGACTCCTCCACCGCAAGGCACGCCGACACAGAGGTAGCGCTGGTGGCCGAGTAGGCGTGCGGCTCATTGCCGCCGCCATCACCATGACTGCTGCTGCCGTTGCCGCGCGGCCGCACCGTGATGCCCGAGGCGCCGGCGATGTCCAGGCAGCGCGGCAGCAGGGCCGCGACGTCCGAGCCCCATGCCGCGGCGGGTAGCTGGTGCAGCGCCGCAGCAGCGGCAGCAGGTGCAGCAGTTGGGGACGTTGGAGACATTCCGCGAGGGCCGTGCTGCCGGTCCGGAGTCAGCATTAGGAACGCTGTCCTTACCGACACTTACTGTCCATGTGGCTGCTTGTGTCTACCTTAACGTGTAAAAACGTAGAACGTATCATTTTGCAGCAAACACGGGCCATTTGAACTGCCAGTAGCCTGTGACTAGGGCCACCGTCTTTCCTCGGGACCCAAAGCGTCCCATGGGTCTGTCCTGCGAGCGATGACGTGCGCGTTGCTGACCACCAGAGGGCGCGGCTGCTTCGCGCGGTATCAATATTTAAGTTGTCAAACTTGAATAACTGAATTTGCTTGGCTGCTGATTTAGGTACAAGGCCGCTCTTGTGACAACTGTGGCCCCGCGGCAGTCTGCGGCGTGCTCCCTTTTTGGCCCCCTTTTGGCATGGATGGCATGGGCGTGCCCTCAGCGCGCCAGTCTCCGCCAGTGCCAGCTCGCATCACGCCCCTCCAGTGCTGCACTCAGCCACAGGTCGCCGCATCCCGTGGTCCTGCCCTCGCGTGGGGTGTGGAGGGCCCGATGGGATCGATTCTGGGGGGGGGGTGCCTTAAGCTTGTACTGCTCGCCTGCACCGCCGGGGAAAAGCACGCTCGAGGTCCTCATGAGCTTCACTGGTGCGCAACAACCGTATGGTGCACATCAATGCCCCGTCGTCCAAGGCGGCGGTATGATTTGCAGTGTGCGCTGAACGGCATTGAACACTTCGCCTGGCGCACCAGGGCGCACCGTGGCCAAACCTTCTGGCGACCATGTTCGCACCAGGCATGTGATGTACACTCTTGGCCACAAGCGCACTGCCTCTAGCGCACTGCCACAACCGGGTTCCCTTCTTACTGCTTCCTGTTTCTTAGGTCCATAGCTCCAGCATGAGCGCATGACCAAAGCTTGCAACACGTTGATGTACTCACTGACATTGATGTGCCCCACGACGGCGGCACGACTCGTGTGCATTCCGAGGCATGGCGTAGCCCTTTGCTTGACGTCATAGATATGCCTCTACTGATGTTGTGGGTAACTTGCTGGACAGGCTGGGGGAGCTCCCATGCGACCTGGGGCGTGCTGCAAATGGGGCAGTCGATTCGCACCACCTGCCGTGTCTCCACGTGGCTAGCCATGCAACGTCAAGAGTGCGACAAATGGCAGCGCCATAAGGATGGCACAGATTCCTGTGGCGCAAATTCCTGTTTCCTGCTAAGATCCCGCGCTTCAGGTCGACGCTCGAGTAGCTTTGGTTTTCGCGCCCTTATTGCGCCCTTCGCAAGGCTGAGGTGAACCCCAGCACTTCTACGGCGCTAAGGATTTTCGAACTCAGTTTTGTATAAATACAGACATACTCTGGGATGGCAGGTGTAGCCAATAACGCAGCTGGCTTGCGGTCCTGGCATACCTAGACCATGAAGCAAAGACTGCTCTGAATCAAGCAGCAAGGCAAGCAACATCTAGTAGCAAGGCACACGCGGCAGGTTGTATTATGATAGGAGTATTCAGGGGCAGCACTTCACCACAAACCAAGCAGGTCACGCCCAGCAGACACCTGCCGGTTTGGGCCATCCGGAGGACCCGCTTTGCCTTTCCCCGTTCCCTCATCCACCGGAACACGACAGCACCCACAGCGTCATCAGCCCCTTACTTCTGTTGTAGCCGCTCACACAGCGCCGCCCCAGCAGCAGCACTGCCCCGCCGCTGGCCACCCGCCGCCTTTGGGCCACTCCTCGCCGCCACTGGCGCCCGGGGAAGTGCCTCTAGAACCATGCTCCCACGATCCCTCCCCAACCCCTCTCACATGGACAACGGAAAAGGTAGCGACGGGCGGCTGCAGTTGCAGAAGGCCAACGGAACGGAGCCCGGTGGGGCGCATTCATGCAACTCCGAGCCCGGCGCTGCAATGGCGGCGGCGACGGCGGTGGGGCCGGCGGTGGGACTGGCGGTGCCGTTGCTGCCGCTGGTGGTCCGCGAGCTGCCCCACGCGGTGGCCGGCCGCCTGGTGCGGCGTTATAAGCGCTTTCTGGCGGACGTGCAGATGGGGGCCGGACCGGAAGGGCGAGGGAGCGGGGCAGGAATGGGTGCGGCGGTGACGGCTGTGGCGGTGGAAGGGCACGAGGCTGCGGCTAGTGCGGGTGCGGGGGCCGGCGCTGGCGTGGTCGCTGTTGCGGGTGCAGCGGCGGCGGATCTCGAGGCAGTCAGCGCGGCCAGGGCCGCCGTGGCTGCTGCTGCTGTCGCCGGTGCTGCTGTGGCATGCGGCTCTGGTGCTGCAGGTGTTGCTGCGGTCGCTGTGCGCGCAGCAGCCGGTGGCGACGGTGCAAGCGGCGGCAGCGGTGACGATGGTGGCACCGGTGTGGTGACTGTGCACTGCCCCAACACGGGGCCCATGACGGGACTGCTGGACTGGTGGGCGGGGGATGGCGGACGGGCTGGGACAAGGATGATATCTGAGGAAAGCTCAACTCTGCTGCTTGCGGCCACCACATCGCTTCCGAGAGCACAAGGGCGCGGCGCATGCATCCTCATGCGCCACTGGTTACTGTACGCCACCCCATGCTGATACCCGACGTTGCGACAGCACCTCCTCCACGCGTGCATGTATCTGTGTGGTCCTGTGCACGCCTGCACATTGCTGAGACTCTTGCCATACGGTCATCCCTGTCTGCGCCCTTGCCCTTGTCACCTGCACCCTCCCTTCCTGTTCCCTCCCCAGGCCCCTGGCCCCCGTGCTGTGCAGCACGTCCAACGCCAAGGGCCGCAAGTACGCACACACCCTGGAGATGATACAGGTGCGGGCGGTCGTGCAGCGGTTCGCGCTGGCTGGCTGCTGTACGGCTGTGCAGCCCGCTTGGTCCAGGCGCCCATGAACAACACGAAGCCGCTCATCAAACCGTCATGCAAACAGCGTAGGAGTCACGTACTGCACTGCACCGATGCGAGTTGCAAAATGCCATGCATTAAAGCCAAACCGGCCCAGTTAAAACGCTTCATGTGACAAGGTCAGGCAGTAATTACATTCCCTCGCCTGTACACAAGGTGCCGGTAAGCCTCCTTCCCATGTCTCACACCGGCGCTCACCCCTAGCCCCGGCTTCCACCTGTGTCCTACCCTGCCACCCCAAAGGCTTGCCCCGGCGGCGCCTGGGTGGGTGTGCACAGCGCCTCCGCCAACGCCATGGTGGGGGCGCTGCTGGAGGCGGGGGCGCTGCCGCAGCTGGGCGCGTGGACGGGGCTGCAGCGGGAGGTGGCGTTCGGGGGCAGCGGGTCCAGGTGGGAGTGTGCGCCCTGCATTGTAGAGGCCATTGTAGGGGCCAACGTGATCGGGAAGCCGTGACTAATAGGTACAACAATCAGATGCGTACCAAGGCAAGACAAGTGGTCTAGGTGGGCAGCTAGCAGTATGCCTGTAGCACAGGTAAACATGGCGGTTAAGCGGTTCCTGAGCATGACCCGAGTTTGAGGGAGAGTGGTGGCTTGTGCTAGAAGGATGTCCAGCGCGAGCACGAGGTCCATGTGAGTTGTAGATGCAGCTACAGGTGTTTATGTATATGTGTCAAACCAGGGTTACGATGTGTCAAAGCTGCCTGCCCTGGGCTCTTGCGCCGCGATGCCCCCTGGCGATTTATCCCTGGCCTTTGGGCACTGCCTCAGGGTCGACTTTGTCCTCACACGGCCCAACGGCACACGCGTGTTCGTAGAGGGTAGGTTGGCGGCAGCGGGCCTTGTTCTTGGCCGTGGCCTGCTTCCTCCGTCTCTGGTCTTGCGCGTCTGGCCCTGCATTTCAGTACCCGTCTCCCGTCCTGCCCTGCATGCACAATCACCCCCGCTCTGCCCTCCCTGCAGTGAAAAGCGTAACCCTCGCCGAGCCGTACCGTCCTGCAGTCAGCGGAGCGACTGCGGCGCCAGCTGCCGCCGAGGCGCCAGGCACCCCTGCGCATACGTGTGCGGACGAGCCGGGCCCCCAGCAACCCCAGCAACAGGAGGAGCTACGGCCCAAGCACGGGGGAAAGGAGGGCAGATCGGAGGAGAGCACATGCTATGCAGCCAGGCAGGAAGCCCAGGCGGTTGGGGATGGGGGACCACCCGGCAGCAGCGGCGCTGGGGTCGCCGCCCCGCCGGAGCCGGGGCCCGCGGCCCGGCCTCGCCTGATTGCCCTGTTCCCTGATACGGTGCGCGCAGTGTCGGGTACTGTAGGGCAGCTCACAGGGTGCTGCGTGGAGCAGCTAGGGGCAGCACGTGTGTGTATGCTGGCTAAACATGCTGGGAAGCCGCCCATGGCCCAGCCAGCTGATGACCAGCATCCTCGAGCAAGTGGGAGCATGGGCACTTGGTTGATGCCCTCTGCAACAGGGACCCATGGCCCATCTGCACTGCAAGGACAGTGGTACAGTCTTGTACTGCACACCTTCCCGCAACATCACTGCGGCCTTGCGTCGAACTCCAAAATACGCCGTACGAATGTACCATAGCACCCCCCTCTGCCGCTTCTGCCATGCAGGTCAGCACACGTGCCCAACGGCACGTGTCAGATCTCATGGAGGTGGTGCGGGGCGGCAAGGACGAGGTGCGGGGGTGCGGGATGGAACGATGGGGGGCAATCGTGCATAGGGTGTGTGTGTAGCCGTTCACTGGCTGGATGCTGGCAGGGAGTGAGGGGTTATAGATTGCATCATCGTCACCGAAAGGCTCACGCCTCCGCTTCTACAAAGAAAGGCAGGAGAAGAGGTTCAGGTATCCTATCAGTACAGTCAGCCCGGCCAAGCTGGCGGCAACAGCAGTGCCTAATTTGGTCACGCCCACTGCGCCCACCGCGCCCCCGCCAGGCCGCCTGCGTGTTCGTGATTCAGCGGGCCGACTGCGAGCTGTTCGCACCCTGCCAGGCCAAGGACCCCGAGTACGCGCGGCTGGTGCGGCAGGTGGGTCCTGGGGTGGGGCAGGCAGGTACGGCGGCATGTGCCTGTCCGTGGCTCGGTGTGCACTGGGTGTGTTGTGCAGTGGGACAGTGTAAGGGACATACATGGACATAGGGTCTGGGCCTCGGATACCAGTGAGGCTGAGGGCTGCATCGGTTGGGGACTGCAATGCTAGGCGGTGGTGTAGCAGGAAGGAACGAGAGGTCCTGTGCACCGTGGCCTAGCTTCCAACGGCGTGCGGGCGGTGCCACGAAGGGTACATGTGTGAAACGTGCTGACGCGCCCTGGGTCTGCTGCTCACGGTTGCTCCTCACTAGGTGCACCCTACACGCCCTATCGCGCCCCCGACACACGCTGCCGCAGGCTGCCGACGCGGGCGTGCGCATGCTGGCGTTACGCATGGAGCTCAGCCCGCCAGGGCCGCCCTCGCTGCCGCCGCAGCTGCAGCTGCAGGCTGGGGGTTCCTCCACATCAGGCGCAGGGGCCTGTGGCAGCGCCAGCGTCACTGCTAGTGCAGGTGTGCAGCAGCTGTCGGCCCGTGTGGTGTACCTGGGGGAGGCGCAGCTGGACCTGGGGTACGGGGGAAGCAGCAGCGGCGGGGCTGACGGTGGTGGTGTTGCCGATCAGGGTGATGTTGGCGGTGAGGGTCATAGTGACGGGGGGCGTGGTGTGCGCGGGGGTAGGGGCCCGAGAAAGGGCGCGGGCAAAAGCAAACGTGGCAGGGGGAGTGCGGGTGGTGAGGGCGGGGGAGTTGTGGGGTCGGGCGGCGGTGAGAGGGTAGGGAGGCGGAAGCGCCGCGGGGACGCGCACACGCAGCAGCAGGAGGCAGGAGGGCGGGAGGGCGGGACACAGGAGCGCGGGACACAGGATGCGCAAGACGCGCTGCCGGCTGGGCTGGGAAAGCGGCGAAGGCGGGCGGAGCGGTAAGACACGCCAGTCCGCGGGTTTGACGGGAGGGCCTGGAGGTGGTGTGGGTACGGGAGCACGAGTGGAGCTGAGGCGTGTGAGCTGGTGGAGCAGGTGATTCGGATTAAACAGGATGGCTCTCTGGCCACATGCTGGAAGCTGGAGCCACGGAGGAGGCTGTGTAGCCTAGTGTCCTCCAAGGCCAGGGGCAAGTGAGCAGAAGTAAGCCCCTGGCATGGGGCTTCCCTCTCACACCCATCCACACAGCCCGGGCCTCGCCGCGCGCTCTACGGCCCATGGGACTGCAGGACCGTTGGCTACACTGTGTAACGTGATTCCTGTACCAGCACCGCTTCACAGGAACAGCGAGATGCTGCAGGCGTATGGGATACAGCGTCAAGCGTGTGCACCGTGGTGCACTGAGCTCAAACCTCGGCCTTCGCGATCAAGACGAACAATGTCCGAGCGCAGCGCAACCCATGAGAAGTATAGCACAGGCAGACATGTATAGGTTTCTTAGGCAAGAAGCGGTAGTGTGCAGTGTCCAGAGGTCCCGTAAAACGCAATTGCATAAATGACGCGACGCCTGTAGACCTTTCCGACAATTTGGCCACCAGCTCCTATGCCAACTTAGTTGTTCTGTGTTCTTGTTCGATCTAGAGCTTTCTCTACGACGCGAATACTCTCACGCGCGGTTCCCCTCCGACGGCATACTTAGGCGTTAGGGGCAGCCGGGGTGGTGTACTAGGAAACAAGCCCATTCATATAAACTGACTGGGAGCATAGCCGCTGACTGCATCGCAAGGGTTGGACCACGATAGTGTTGCGCCCGTCTGAACGCAGTGTCAATAGGAAGCGGGCAAGACCAAACAATAGAGAATGTTGCACAACAGTAAAGGAGCTGCCGCCATGCAGCAGACCGGCCTTGGGAAAAGCCGAGCGTTGGCACAGGTGCGCGGAAGATATGTTACACGGCCTTTCATATCCTTCCGGGGCCGCTTTTGCCATGCGCACAACCTCTCTTTCAGTGCGATTACGTGCGACGCCATATACCACCGATACCTGGTTGGCGGTTCCGTCCCCTTGCTTCCATTACGCTCAGCGCTGGCCTCCTCCGCACGCAGGTGATGCCGTTCCGCGCTGCAAAGCGGCGGAGCGTGGCCTTCCGGCCTGCTGCTGCGAACAACGGCCAGCCTCAGTCGCTACCGGGAGGTAGCGTCACGCCGAGGCCCAGCAGCCCCGGCACCGAGCAAGGGGCACAGCGCACCCAGTCCGCACTGCAGGGCGGCTTCCACATCCCTGGGCTGGCGTCCGCGCTGAACCTCATCAGTGGTGTCGGGCACCACAACAGCAACAGCGGCGGCAGCAGCGTGTCAGCTGCGAGCGGCCACGGCCATGCAGCAGATAACAGCTCCCCCAACTCCAACCCCGACAACAAAAACGGTAGCAACGGCAACGGGAGCGCCAACGGGGCGCCGGACATGGCTTTCGCAGCGTCCGCAGCATCAACTGCCAACGGCAACGGCTACTACGGCCCAACGTCCGCGGCGAATGGCCGGTCAACGCGGCCCGCGAACGGCTCAGCACACCACCACGCAGACGACACCCTGACCATCGCAGAGGCGCTCCCCAGCCCCTTGGACGAGGCCTCTGCCACAGGCATGGGTCCCACAGCCAACAACATATCGCCGTACTCGGTCAATGGCATCAAGGGCATCAGCAGCCCGGTCAATGCCAGCCTGGCCATCCAGATCCGCGAGATTGCGTCCACACTGCGCCACATTAACTCGCTGAGGGTGGAGTACATGGACAAGATCAGCCAGCAGGTGCGCGAAGCACAGCCCGGTCCCGCACAGTTGTACTCTTTGCACGAATCGGAACGCTGCGCCAAGCACCCTGCCGCTGCACCCGGAACAGCAAGGGTACTTGCCGTTTGCTTTGCACGAAGTACCAGCGCTTACTAGGTCTCAAGGTCCATTCGGGAGCCTTTGTGTCTTATGTTGATGCCTCGGGCACCGGGACCAGTTACGCATGCCGCTGTTCGGTACATGCTCCCCAGCGTAGCTTCCCTTCCCTTTCCTCCGCTCCCCGCAGGAGCTGGAGCTGTCGGCCAAGGACCAGGCGCTGCGGGCCAGGGACGAGAAGCTGCTGGCACTGGGTGGGTGTGGAGCGGCATACGAGCGAGTAGGGAGGGGTAGTAGAGGGGGGTTTGTACAGCTGCATCCATGAGTCTAGGGGCAGCAGCAGGCGTTCATGCTCTGTGCGGTGTCGCACGCTTGTTGCGGCCCTGGCTGCAGTCATGCACACGACGCACGTGTTCAGCCCCCACCTGCTGACCCACCATACCATACGTGCACCGTACCTTCTGATCCGCGTCCCCACAGAGAAGGAGCTGTCTGACCTGCGGCAGTCGCTTGGGCTGCTGCACGGGGCCAAGAGCGCCGCCGAGGTGGGTCGGGGGCGTGCACCAGAGGGGTAGGGGCGGGGGCAAGCGCGAGACGGGCATGGCCCTGAAGCACGCGCGCCACACGGGCCACGCGGGTCACGTGGTAGATGGCCTGGACCGAAGGCGACGTGGGCCAGCGTGCAGAAAAGAAGGCACCGTGATACAATCTCAATTCAACAGCCAATCCACCTTTCCGCGTTACTTTGGCGTGCATGCGCTTTCCCCACAACAGGAGGAGGTGGTGCGGCTGCGCGCCGCGCTGGAGGCCGCCAAGCAGCTGCCGGCGCCAGCACCCGCACCCGCACCCGCGCAGGCGGCCCTGCCCGCCCCGGCCGCCGCACCGACCGCCGCCGCAGACGCGCCATCTGCGGCTGCTGCGGCTGCTCCTCCCCCGGCTGCCACGCCGGCCCCTGCCCCGGCCGCCGCCCCCCACGTGGTGGTGGAGCGGCACGCCAGCGTGGACTACCCCCCGCAGCCGGGGCTGGTGGCCATGGTGGGTGGATGGGTGCGTTGCTATAGCATTGCTTGTGGTCCGTGCCTACGCAGGGGCGAGGCGGCGTGGATGGGAGCCGGTAGCCGGGTCCATCGCCAATATTCTGCGTGTTGACAGTGCATGAAGTCAGCGAGATGCACGTGCGAGGACCAATGTATGTGCGAGCTCCACCGGGTGCTGTGACGGACATAGCGGAGAAGGCTGCCCACCCGACAGCCCAGCGGGCGCCACCCCTTCTGATCGCAACCCCTTCCTCTGCCCGACACCACAGGAGCACGCGCCCCCGGACTCCAACGACGCGGCCGTGCCTGTAGCCGCCCCCGCCGCGCCCGCCGCGGCGCCTCCTCCCCCACCGCCGCCCCCCGCGCCCAAGGTTCCCGAGATCGTTATCTCCTACCGCAGCAGCTGGGACCGCGTGTTCCTGCACTTCAACGTGGACGGCAAGGGCTGGACCAACGCACCCGGAGTGCAGATGGAGAACGCGGGCAACAAGGAGAAGGTGGCGCGCGTGCAGGTGGGGGTGAGAGGCCGCGTATATAGGGCCGAGCGGGTGGGGCAGGTTGGGCGTGCTGAAAGGCAAAGGGTTAGCGGACGGGCCCCCGACGAGCTTTGGTTATCCCTGGTTTCGGGCGGAATGGGCTGGATACCGGCCAAGTATTGGTTGCGATTTGTGCACCCATGCTAGCCGCCTTTCTTCCTTGCCTTTTCGCGAGCTGCCCTCTCCCCTTTCCATTGCCCCTTCCCCCAATTGCTGCTTTCCCCAGGGCCGCAGCATTGAGTTTGTGATCAACAACGGCGCCGGCGAGTGGGACAGCCCTCCGGGCGGCCCCGGCCGCAACTACACCATCACCACGCCCGGCCAGTACCGCCTGCACTACGGCACCATCACGCAGACGGCGCCGTGGAGCCCATGAGAGGCACCAGGGGCAGGGGCAGGGCAGGTTCCCGGTAAGGCCCACGGCAGCACGTTGATCAAAGAGGCCCAAAGGGCAAGGGCAGGGCAACACCGCAGGCGAGCACATTTGGAGGCTTAACGGGGGCAACACCGTGCGGTGCGGTGCAGCCCTGAGCGCAGCGGCGGGTTGGCCAGTGTGCTGCAGTCCTATCGCTCGGTGACGTGGGAGGGTAGGTCCTTGGCCGGGTGGCGGCAGGGGCAGGGCTGCGGGGCGCCCTGACGCGCGCGCCGCTCGACGACAGTGGCCGCAGCAGCGGCAGCGGCAGGCCCAACAGACGTGTACATAAAATGGACGTGACTGGGCATGTGCCACTTGCAGGTGCGGTGTACAGAACGGTGCAGAGCAGAAAAAACGGGTTATGGTTGGAGCTGCGCGCCAGGACCACCTGGTGCAATGCGTGGCAAGGCTTGCTTGGGTTGTTGGGCGGTGGCCTGCCTTGGAAGGAGACGCTGTCAGGGCGCAGCAGGGTGTGTTGAGGCGTCCGGCATAGCGTGGCGTGCCAGTGAGTTGCCAGCATCGTTGTGGGGGTGTTGCCAGGAGCGGGGTGGCGTGGCGTTAGCTCCTTGCCCCTCGGGGTCCTTGGCCGCTGGCGCGGGCCCGGCCAGCGTTGTACAGATGCGCGACAATTTTTTGCGGTTGGGGTAGTACGCGTATGTCCGTTTGCTAGCTCGATGTATGCAGGACTATTTCCTTATCAGAACTGACTGGCCGTGTCCGCGCGGGGCAGGTTGAGATTTCGCCCGGTATGTGGGCCGCTTGCCTCCGTAAGGTCGTGTCGTTTGTGTTGCTGATCTTTGGGCAGCCCTTGCCCTTGCTACTGGCTCAGGCTGCATTTCGACTGAGCGGTGTACCATCCTACATGCGGCATTTCGTCCGCGTCCGTTTCATGCATTAGCGACTGTGTTTGCGTCACCAGCCACGTGTCTTTCCTAGCTGCAACGACGCGTGGCAAGGCACTGTCTGGTAGCACATGTGTTTGTAGCTGTACCTGGGTTAGACGGCTTGCTGCCTTTCTGCAGTCGTTTCGGCTCGTCGGCTCCCAATAGGGGGGCAATGTTTGGTTGGTAACCGGTTGCATAGCTGCGAATGCGATTGCGGCTGCGCAAGTGCAGCAACCGCACCGCCGTGCGGCAGTGTTGCCTACATGGAGTGGAGTAAGGGGGGCTGGCAAGGGCAAAAGGAGTTGCCGTGATCAGGGGACTGCTCCATGGATTAAGCACATGGCTGTCATGGTGGTGGCTAGGCTATCGTACTGGCACTGGGGGTGCCCCTGTTGATCTCATCCACGTTAGAGTCCCTGACTCCTGTGAGTGGTTGTCTGGAGTCTTGATAGCTCTTTTAACCCGCCGCAGGGCAATCCCCGCCGTTTGGTGGCTGCTGAGTATCGTAAACGTCATATTTGCAGTTGCGAATGCAGGTTTGTATTTGTTGCAGCATTTTGCAGTTTGAATACGGATTGCTACCGTAGTTATCTGGGGCGTTGGGTAAGGGCATAGGGCGGAGGGCTTTGACAAGGTTGGTGCTTTGCTGTATTGAATGACGTCCGGTGATGTGGTGCGAACAGATAGGGACATGAATAGGCCGTGCTCCAGGGCCGTGGGCTTAGCGCTCCGTCCTCGGATTGCTCAGCGGGCGAGTGTGGCAGGACAAGCAAAGAGGGTTGTACCTTTTTGATCCATCATTTGCTTGCCTGGTCGCGCCGGCCCTGTGTTGGCCACGAGGGCCGCGCAATCCTGCGTGCGTGGGTCTGTGCCACTCCTCTGCTGTAGGAGGAGCGGTGGTTGTACCGTCCCCTGGTGAGCACGACCGATTTTGGCAGCTGGTGACTGCTAGCCTGCATCAGCGTTGCTGTGGGGCGCGCGCGTCTCGAGCTCGTTGGCGAGTGCCTGTGCCCTGTCGTCCGACGCGTGCGGGCTTCGTTGACCTGTTGTGTCATTGTGTGTGGCTGTGACCTCCGGTGCACGGGCGCGCCTCCCCGCAGGAGTGGACTGGTGCGTTGACTAAGACAGGGGGTTTACCTGGCGCAGCCTGTGTGCGCATTGTTGCGCTGCTCGGCCTGAAGTCGTGCTCACGTCAAATTCCTTGAGCTCAAGCGCCGTCATTCTTTGGGAGTTGTAAGTAACCTCCTTGCAAGTCGGAACCAGGTCGGAACCGAGGAGATTGCACACGTAAACCGCCGCCAGCGATTGAGCCTTGTTCCAGCGCACGGTGGTTGCCGTGCGGCATACCGGTATGCGCCTGTTTATACCCCTGCGGCCATGCGTCAAAGGTCAGTGACTCAAGGTCTGGCTGGCTGGCAAGGGTGATACGGGCCTTTGTACTGGCAAGGACCCCATGCCGTGGGCAGCGGAGCCCTCTACCAGGACTGAGTGTGGGACTGCGGGCCTGTGACGTGTGAGGGCTCATGGCCCGGAAGTACGATAGGCCCTCCCTGGCACGAGGTTACAGTACGACATCGGGGCATGAACATGCTGCCAGACGTGCCAGTATGTGGAACTTGGTGGATGGCTGCGGGGACGCTCTGAGTTTGGCCCTTCGCTGCCTTCGGAGCGAGGACGGGAACCAGCGTTTGGATGTGACGGCTGCCATACAAGAAATTACCCCTGATCTTCCACTATTTGCCTGCTCGGTATGCCGGATCGTCAACTTGTAGGTTACATGTTAGCACGACGGTATGCGTTCTGGGCCGCGACAGCTTTTCAGCTTGGATGAGGCGATCAGCACTATGAAATCGTTTAAGGAGGTAAGAGCGGCCTCTGTTTACACTGTTAGGAACGGACGGGCGCCCACAGAAGCACCGACATGCACCGGCGAAGCGCAGCAGGCCCCGTTGCAGCCCCCACCCACCCCCACCCTCGGTCAACCTACGTGCTGCCTTCATGGCACCGGCTTGCACAGCCCACGCCATGGCCATCGCCGCACCATCACCTCGCCAGGCACGCAGCACACCAACACACGGCGTGATGCACAGGTGCAGCGTGCGCACCGCTTTCTGCCTTCACGCTGAACCTGGGGGCACCCCTTACCCTGCGACGCTGGCCCCTCTGCGTACGGCAATCCCTCAGGTGTACCTGCTGTTGGGGTACGGCAGCTCCCTACAGTATGATGACGTGGACAGGGCGGCGGCGGACCTGGGGGAGCTGCTGGGGGCCGTGCAGCAGCGCACGCAGGGCCGGGTGCGGCGGTTGGGGAGGTGTGGGCAGGGCGGTGGGGACTGTCGGGGTGTATCGATTTCAAGGCTGGAATGCTAGGATTGCGGCCGGTGTGCTGGGGCGTGAAGGGTTGACAAGGGCATCCGGCTTGAACCCAGACGTACCGGTACGCAGGGGAATGAGAGACGCCCGGTCGCCATGTTGATGCCTTGCAGCACCCAGTCAGGCAAAGGCGTGCTGAGGCCTAGTGGTCACCATCCTTGCTGGCTTTGCCCACGGCTTCCCCTGCTTCAGCTTCGCCCCCATCCGCTCGCCCGCCCGCCAGTGGCTGTTGCTGTACGGAGGCGATCCCGCCAACGAGGCGGCGCCCGACGTGGGACTGCTGGCGGCGCGGCTGGCGGGCGCGTGGGGCTGTGCTGTACTGGGGACACTTGTGAGCTGGGACCGCACGCCGCAGCCGCACCTGACGTACTACACCGTGTAGGTGCCGTTTGAGAAGTGCTGCGGTGCCGTGCAGCCGCTTCGACACAAGGTGGAATGGGACCATGGGTGTAACCGTGCAGCACTGGGTCTCGTCATGGAGCATGTAGCAGCTGTTAAGGTGCTGATGAACGTGCGATAGCCACGTCTTGTAAGGACACAGATGCAAACGTGCGATGTCCCTGTGACATAGCTGGTTTCGCGTCAAGCCTGGAACAAGATACGACCGCACTCAGCACCACTTGCATGCAGTCCGACGATCCTCCACTGGGGCCTGGCTACCTGCCCAGGTTGCTGTTGTTGTGGTTGCTGTGAGGCACCTGAACCCCACACCCTGCACTTCCAACCCACTGCACAGCCTGGAGCCACAGTATGACTGCGACCCACACGACACAGCGCCAGGCCGGAAGTCAGGAATAGCCGGCATGGAAGGAGCAGCGGCAGCAGCAGTAGTAGAGGACGCAGCGGCGGCAGCGGATGGTCACCCACAGCCCGCAGCTGCAGGAGTTGCAGCAGCGAGCGACCCGGGGCAAGAGGCGGAGGAGGACGGTCTGAGCGGGGTTATGCGCGGCATGGTACGGCGGATGCTGCACCGGATACTAGCTCGCCATGCGCCCGATCGAGGTGCCTTGCTGTATGGAGGAGTACGGCAGGGTAGGCCTGTGGGCGCTACGGCCTTCTACCTGCACGACCGCCTTGTCAAAGGGTAAGGCTGGGTTAAGCCAGCAGGGCCGCTATGTGGGGCTGGGATAGAGCTGCTATTTCTGATAACATTGGGCTTAAAATGTACCGAACGGTATATCAGCCCTTGGAGCTGAGTACATGGTGGGGTGCTAAGCAGTGTCCTGCTGGTTGGGGTATGGAGGCGGGCCCTTGGGCCTTCCGTGCCTCAGGGAGGCGTTCGCCACTACCTACTTCATCTTCTGTCTCCGCCCTTTGCCCCTAGCCACATGTGTTACTGCCCGTGCCCGCTCCTGTGCTTCTCGCCGGCCACTGCCGGCTCCTTCCCCGCAGCTGCCCCCGACTGCTCACTGGGGTGTTGGTGGCGGGAGGTGGCGGCATCGCGCTGCAGGTGGGTCACTGGCAAAGGCTGGGGGAGGAGACTGGATTCATGCCTGCTGCCTGTTATCGCGCCTGCGATGCCGCTGATGGCACCCATGCCTTTGCATGTGTCGACAGCCCTCGTTGTGCGCCCCACGCAGGAGCTGCAGTACGCACACGCCCAGGGCGTTCCGTGGACGTACGTGGCGTGCAGGCAGGTGGCGGGTCGGCGGGGGGCGCCTTCCTGCAGGGGCTTGTCGCTGTGTGACGGCTGTGTCGTTGCCTCCAACGGCTTTTTAGCGCACTGCGGGAGGGAGGTCAGGGCGCCCAAGTCGTCCAGCGCCTGTCGTACAGCAGCGTCGCGCGCCTCGGCCTGCGCCTCCAGCCGCCGCAGCACCAGGCGGCACACCTCATCCAGGAGGCGATATGTGATTCGTCTGCACCCATGACATGTTTGAGTGCGAGATGCTGTTGCTCGCATCATGCTGTGCGGCCGACCATCTGGGTAACCAGCCGTTTCCGCTCAGGGTCTCGACCGCTCCGTCCGCCGCCGATACAACCAAACTGGAACAGTTGCGAGCCCTCTATTGCGCCCATGCTACCTCCTGTTCACTCCGCCTGGTCGTCCCCACACGCTCCTTTACGACGTCCCCCATGCGGTGCTGCACGCCCCTGCCCCAGGTGCCGCCACAGGCCGTACGGCGGCTCAACGTACGGCCCTGTGCACGCGTGGGCAACAGGTGCTGCGTCGGCGGCCGCAGGTGATGGAGGAGAGAAAGTGGCGTGTCAGGGAGGAGCAGCACTTGCAGCTGCTGAGCCAGCTGCGGGCCCAGGGGAGGAGCCAACAACGGCGGACAGGCAACGTTGTGATCTGACATCGCCATGGGAAGCGGTTGCTGCGACACGGGGCGACAAGCGAGGTGACGGGGCGGGTGGCATATGAGGGTGGCTGCCTGTTCGCGTGCAAGGGATTCCCACGGCATCTAGCCTGATGCCCCGAGCGCTGCATCCGCCGAACAGAGCTGCCGGGGAAGGAGATGGACGGGGTGGAGGAGCAGATCGCCACATGCATGCATGGAGCGAGTGGCTGGGGAGGCCCCTTGCTGATGACGTGGCCTACGAGCGCGGCGTCTTGCTTTGGGTGTGCGCCACCGGGCTGTCCGAGGGGAGGGTAGGGCGGCTTGCTTGGGGTTGTTTTGGGGGCGAGGTCAGCATGCAGTCAGCTGCACTTGCAGGATTGGGAGTTTATGCCTATATGTAATGTCGATATGTATGTCCACGTTGGCTTGGTGGCTATGTAATGCCTTTCGACAATTGGTCTAGGGCTCTTACGATATGGTGGAATGCTTGGTCATTACCATAACTACAATGCCCTCAGCCTGGCTTAGGAACAATACAATATCCTTTCGTGTTAACTGGCAGCAAAGATGTGGACCAATACACGTTTTAATGATAGTCCTTGGGCCTGTCGCTGAAAGCACCTGAGCGGCGTCGCCGTCCCGTCACTCGCGAGCCAAGGCAGCATGCAACAGGACGCAATGGCGAGCCCAGAGGCGGCAATGCGACAGCCAGGCGCGAGCGGGGCAGCCGGCGAGGGGGCGGACGCCTCCGGTCCCGGCGTTTTGCGCACGGAACCCTCCCAGCCTGCAGCTGCCATGAGGCCGACCTTGGCCGCCGACAGCCTCGACGCGTCAGCGCAGAAAATTCCGCACGAAAGCAACAATAGAGGAGCATCTGCAGCTGGAGAAACTGGACACAGAGCCGTTGATGACACGGGCAATGACTGGGTCGCGGAGGGGCAGGTTGGGGGCGCCCGACCCATGGGTCGTAATGCGCCTTGGACGGCGCGCCAGCAGCCAGATAGTAGTATCGAGCCAAGCCTTGTTATCGGCCAGCCAGAACAGCACCTTGTTCTGCTTTCGGGGCCCGGCCCGGGCGCCGGCACCGCGGGGGCCACCGCGAATGCGGGCGCTGTGCAGAAACCGCCGCGCGGGGAGCCTGAGCAACTACCATCGGGCGTAGGCGAGCAGCCTACCAGCGGTGACATGGCGGGCTTAACGGCTCTGAACGGCGCTCATGACTTGTCTGCATCAGCTGCGAAAGCGGAAGCTGCCTCGGCGCACATCGAGGAGGAGGAGCAGTTGCAACAGCAGAAGCCGCAAGTCCAGTTGTCGCGAGACCCACACACCAGGCCAACCGTCGACAGCGGCCTCGGCCTCAACGGCCTGGGTGCCGACACCAGGGGCGCCGCGCCACCCGCATTCGCTCTACCAGCCCCTGCCACCCCCTTCACCGATGGCCCGGCACCCTACGTTCCTACACCAGTGCCCACCATCCCTCATACGCCCACTGCCATGCCCACGCCCGGCCTGCTGCCCCCGGGTCGCGGAGAGCTGGGAGCGGAGCCGCCTGCCCCCGGCCTGCTGCCCCCACGGGTGCCTAGCACCCCAGGAGGGGGCCCTGCACCCCCGGACCAAGGCCAGTATCCATCATACCCACAGCACCCCTTCTCACCTGTTACTACGTTCGTGCCTCGCCTCCTCTACGTCGCCGGTGGGCCCTTCTCTCCTCCCGCAACTCCCTACATGGCCCTCGCCGCCCCAGCCGCGCCCGTCCCGGGAAGCATGGTGCCCGTACATGGCTCAGACCACGTGTACGGCAGCCCACCTGCCGCACAGCCCATGCTCGCGGGCTTCACGTCGCCCGTACCGTTTCCGGCGGCGCCGCGGGGCTTCCTGGCAGCTGCCCCTCCTGCCGATGGCCCTCAGCTGCAGCTCACCGACCAGGAGGGTGGGGCCATGGAACAAGGGCGTGCTCCGCTGCCACCGCAGCAACAAGATGAGGACCAGGGGGGAGCGCAAGAGGAGCGGGAGCAGCGGGTGCTGCCGATGCTGGCGAGCCCAGTGGCGGCGGCGGCGGCGGCAGCAGCGGCCGCAGCCGCGGGTGCTGGCGGGCTGCTGCCGCCGGGGTGGATGCCGGCCATCGTGCCCGGGGCGCCGCCGCTGCCGCTGATGGACAGCCCCGGGGGCCCCGCCGCCACCGCCAACACCACGCAGGCAGCCCTGCACTTCCTGTCGCAGGTGGGCGCGCGCAGTGTCCGCGATTGAAAAATGAAGCTGTGCACAAGCACAACGTATGCATGCTCGTGAGCTCACGATTGCCGAAACTACTGTAGTGTACTGCCCTGGCGTGGCCATGAAAAGCCGACACCACACCTGTGCACACGTGACCCAAGGACCGTGTACGCCTGGACAGCTTGCCCTTACGTCTGCTGCGTCGTGCTGCTGTGCACTTGTTGCCCCATGCAGGTGGTGTTGAACGGCGGCTCGGAGGGCAACACGCCCCCCGCCAGCCACCTCACCGCCAGCACCGGAACCGAAGCCCGGGCGGCAGCCGCAGCCGGAGGGGTGCGTGGCGGGGAGGGGGGCGGCAGCGGCGACACAGACGACACGGCCACGGCTCGAGCCGTAGTCGCGGAGGAGGGGACGGGGCAGCAGCCGCCTGCAACCGACCATGCGCACCCATACTCGCCTGGACTGCTCCCGCGGTCGGGGCAGTCAGTGCAGCCCGTGCAGGGCCAGGACCTCCACCGGCAGCTGAGGCGCCTGGAACAGATGCTGCAGTGGCCCACACACCTAACCCACACGCAGGACGGCGAGCAGCAGCAGCAGCAGGACCAGGGTGGAGGTGTGGGCGTGGGCGTGCGTGACGGGTTTGGAGGGCAGCAGGGGCCCGAGTGGGGGCACGGGGATACGGAGGAGGCGCGGGCGGGGGATGCAGGAGCCGGTGCGGCCGTTGACGTTGCGGCTGCGGAGCGGCAGGGGAGCAGCACCGCGGACGTGGAGGGAGCCGCATGGTGGCCCGCCGCACCTAGTGGGGCCGTCGCTGCCGCCACCTCACCTGCCCATGACGCAGCCGGGGTCGGCGGCGACGGAGATCAGGCGGCAGGTGCCACTCGTGCCGAGACGGCGTCCCCAGTTCCAGGCCACGGAGCCGGCGGCCTCTCGTACGCAGAGCTACCCCCAGCCCCCACTCCCACCCGCGCCTCGCCCTTTGCAACCGCTGCCGCTGCCGCCGCCGCACCGCAATCCTCCGGTGGCACCCAACGGCCCGCCCTTGAGCCGACCTCCCCAACCGCCCGCCGTCGGTCCTCCGCCACCGCTGCCTCCCGCCGGCCCTCCGCCACCCGCAAACCTCCCTCCGCCGTCTCCCCTGCCCCACCCGATCGCAACACGTCTTCCGACAGCGGTGACGGCGCAGCTCCGGGCCCCTCACGGCCCCCTTCTGCCGCTGCCGCCCGCCGCTATCAGCCCCCGCCCGCGGCCGCGGCCTCTGGTGCTGCCACCGCTGGCGCTGGCGGCTCCGCCTCCCCTGACCTGCACCCCGACTGGCTGCTGGTGCTGACGTCGGACCCGCGCTTCTTCCAGCCCTGCCCCGGCCCCGCATGCGCCGCCGTGCACCCCGGCAGCCGCGACGCGCTGATGACGTTCTTAGACCTGACCGACCCGCACGCCCCGGGCGTGTGCACCTACTGCAGGCAGGAGCGGCTGGAGGCGGGGCACAGGTGCGGCCGGGGGGGGGGCCTGGGGCCCGGTACTAGGGTGAGGTGGCACCGGCGCACGGTGTGCGACGCCGGGCATGCTACCATTACCGGTCGTGTGGTGTTGTGGTTGTGGTGTGTAGCCCTGGCTCACGAGCATGCGCTCCCCTGTCTCCGCAGGCTGCTCATGCACCGAACCCTTTTGGCGCTTATGTTGATGTGTCCTGCTGCTCGCTTAGCGCTTTCGTCCCCTGCTCCCTCCCAGGCTGCTGCAGGTCCGCCGCTCCACGTACCACGAGGTGGTGCAGGTGGCGGAGGTGGGGCAGCTGCTGGACCTGGCGCAAGTGCAGCTGTACACCATCAACAACGCGAGGGTGAGGGCGCACGGGGCTGCGCAAACGCACGCGTGCACATGTGGACCCAGTCCCCGGTTCCGCGGTGCAATGCCGTTCTCGAAACTTGAGCGCACGCACCCAATCCTTGTGTTGACTTCGGCAGCGCGGTTTGGTAGTACGCCACGCCTGCAAGCGTGCGCTCCTCTCTGGCACTGACGGGCCTGGGCCGCCCTCTCGCCCCACGCCGCTGCAGGTGGTGTTCCTGCGCAGCCGCCCACAGGCGCGGCCGCCCAAGGGGAGCAGCATGCCCTCGCGCTGCCTGGTGGATGGAAGGCAGCTGATGGACCCTAGCGCACTGTACTGCTCGCTCAGGTACGGTAGATCTGTACGGGGTATGGGGTGCCCCGCCATCCTTTTCACGGTGTAGGCTGGCAACGGTGCAGCGCTTTGACATGCATCGACTGTGCGCTTGTGCGCGTACCGCACACCGTCACATTTTAGGGTGGAAGGCAGGACATACACGGAACTCGACATCAAATGGTGAGCCGTTGGGAGTAATCGTATCTGCAGGCCCCTGGCGACGTCAAAGGGTAGGCGAAGCTAGAGCCCGTGGCCATACACGTTCTTGCACCATTCATCCCTAGACGCCCGTCCCTCCCTTCCCTTTCCCAGGTGCAAGCTTGAGAGTGACCCCGACCACATCCTGGCCGACCCCGACAGCCCCGCCGCCGCCGCCGTACGGCAATACGTGGCAGCGACACGCGGCGGCAGTGCCCCGGCCGCCACAGCCCTCACAGCCGCCGCCGTGAGCCCGGACGCCGCCCCACCAACGGCATCGTCACCGTCGCCGCCGCCGGCAACGGCAGCGGCATTGCCAGGCGGTGGCCGCGTGGCGGCGGCGGCTGCTTCCGGGCGGCGCAGCCCCCTCCAGTCCCCTGTCAGGTCAGGCGCCGTCCCAAGGCTTCCTGGCCACGTGCACCAAGGGGAGGAAGGGTACGCCGGAGCTGCCCTGGGGCCGGGGGCTGCTGGCGCCGCTCCTGCACGAGGGGCCAAGCGCAAGAGGGCTGGCGGCGGCGGGGAGGGTCCTGCCGGCCGGGCCAGGGCGGGGCCAGGAAGGGAGGGGAGGGAGGCGGAGCAGCAGCACGTCCCGCAGCCTACCGTGCCTCGGCTGCTGGACGTGGCACGTAGCAGCGGGCCGCCCCTGCACCAGTATCAGCACCAGTGGCCAAGCAAGGGCCCTGTGCCGGGCGGCGGTGGCGGGGCCATCCTGCGGCCGGAGCCCCACCGCGGCCCCGTTGCCCTACCTCCTCCAGCCCCGCTGGCCCCCTGGGATTCACATGAGGGTCTGGCTGGGGCAGGGGCGGCGCAAGGAGGGGTTGAGCACCCCCGGGGCCGCCAGCAGCCACCGCCGCCACCTCCTGAAGCTGGCCTCGGTGGAGCCGTGCAGGAGGGTTTTGGAGGTGGTGGTGGTGGTGGTGGTGGTGGTGGAGGTGGTGGTGGTGGTGGTGGTGACACGCTGCCTGAGCCTCTGCCGCTGGTGCTGCCACCGAGGGAGCTCAGTTTCCGGGGCATGCTGGAACAGCAGCAGCACCCACAGCATCTGCAGCCGCACTACCCGCCCATGGTGTCGTCCACCCTGGCCGCCATGCGCAACGCGTTCGGGAGGCCGCCCCTTCCCGCCCCGGCCGCTGCGGGGGGCGCTGCATGGCGGCCGGAGCAGCCCGGAGTGGGTCAGCCGGCAGCAACCGGCAGCGCAGTGCATGCAGCGGCGCCGGAGAGCATGCAGTGGGAGAAGCGCACGGCAGCTGAGGAAGGGCCTAGAGGCGGCCGCGATGCTGGTGGTACCCTGCCCGGGGTGCTTGCACAGACCATGCAGCTGCTGTCCCCGCCGGTACGGCCGGAAGCCGTTCTGCACCTTGGGGAGGGGGCGGAGAGGCCCGCGGGGCCTGTGCAGTGGGGCCACCTCGGCGGCCCTGGGCTGCTGGACCTTGGTATGCTGCCGGAAGGGAGGTCGACGCCCACACTGGGACGGAGGCCCGACAAGGAGGGGGCTGTGGAGGGCGGGGGGCCCGCAGGAGGTGCAGGACCACCAGGCGCCCCTGGTGTCGCGCCCGGTGCCCTTGGCGGGGAACTGACTCCGGGCGGGCAACTTGCGAGCGCAAGGGACGGCGCCCAGGCCGGTGGTGGCGGTACTCCGCCCCCATCCCCCGCGATGTCCCCCTTCCAGCCCCCGCCCGCCCCCGTGCCCTCCCCTGGCGGCTCCGCATCGGGACCGCACGCCTTCCTGCCGTACAGCCCCACCACCGCCGGCCCCCTCGGTCCCCCGCTTCCACCTGGCCTCGCTGTTCCGGGGTCCCCGGGCGGGGGCTTCCGCCGCTCCGCACAGCCGGCACGCAGCTCGCTCCGCTCCCCTGGCGGCGCTGCTGGCGGCGGCGGCGGATTACCTGCCGTACAGCTAGGTCCCGGCGCCCCGCCCCGCAGCCCAGGCGCGGCGCCGGACGCCACCGCGCCGCCCGACCTTCCACTCTTCACCCCGCCGCCGCTTCCCGCCGCCCCCTCGCCCAACTCCCGCGCCCGCCACGCACATTTCGGCCCCGCGCCTGCCTGGGCCCCCGGAGGCCTGAGCCAGCTGCCCAGCGGCGGGCCCCGACCCGTCCCCGGGCTAGGCGTGCCCCCAGGTGACACTCCGCAAGAGCTGCTGTTGAGGCAGCGGCCAAGGCACCCGTCGCCACGGGGAGGCGGCCTGGCCACGCCGCCGGACAGCCCGCTCGCCGCCGCCTCCTACCAGGGCTACCCGGCCTCCTCGGCAGTGGGAGGTGGCGGCGTCGGAGCGGCGGTGGGGGCTGGCGGCGGCGGCGCGTCGGATCTGGCGGCTGCTGGGCGGCAGGACAGCGTGAATGACGGCGGGGGCCTGCCGCTGCCGCTGTCCGTGGCGCAGCAGCAGGTGGGCAGGGGTGGCCAGGGTACTTGGCTGCCGGTAGATCTGTTTGGGCTCATTGGCTGTGTGCGCGGCCAAGTGCTATGTGCTCGATAGCGCGTCTCCTTTGCCAGACACACATCATGATGCCTTGCATTGATACCCGTAAGGCGATTGCACTGCTGCATACGTAACCGCCTGTCACGCACGCGCCTTCAATCGGTGTCGTTGCTGTCCTGCCCAGCAGTCCGCTGCTGCCGACAGCACGCGCGGGGTCCCGGCCGAAGGACACCCCAGCGCCGCACATCCCGCCGCCATCGACTTCCAACGGGCGCGCCGCCGCTGCCAGAGCCGCCAGGGCAGCACCGGCAGCGCCGCCACAGCCAGCCACGGCCGTCCAGGCAGTGCGGGCGGCGGCGGCGGCCATACGTACAGCAACCTGGGGGGGTCTCCGCTGCCGGGCCTTGAGATGGAGGCCATGGGGCCCATGGCGGAGTACCTGGGTGCCAGGGACCACCCGGCGTACGACGGCGTGGACGTGCAGGTGGGTGCTGCTGCCGTGCAGGCCGGTAGCCACACAGCCGCCAACCAGAGTACTCAACTCGCCCTGCGATGTTCATGTCGTCATGTCCCCATCCTCGCCTGGTGCCCCGCTGCTGACAGCAGGAGAACGCGCTGCCTGCGTCAATCAACCGGTGCTGCTCCATCCTGCTTTTCGACTCGTATGTCGTGCTGCTGCCTTAACACGCAGGTGTACGGTGCTCCTGGCTACGACGTTATGGGCGGGGGAGGACCGGGCGCGGGGTACGAGGCGACGGGGGGTGTGGTGTACGGCGGCGGCAGGCCGTACGGCACGACTGCGGGCGGTGCTGTACCGCGGCCAAGCAGCAGCGGCCACAGCCAAGGCGACAGCGGTGACACGCGGTCCACCTGCAGTCACCACAAGCGCAAAGGCACGCCGCACAGGAGCCATCTGGAGTAGGGACTGAGCCATCTGGAGTAGGGAGGGGGTGCTCCCCCCTCGCTGGCAGCGAGGGCGCGGGTGCTCTGTCCTGCCTCTCTCCGCACACCGCGGGTCAGGGCGGGCGGCGGCAACGGCTCACACGGAATAGCATGGATCAACTTTTTTGGAGTGGTAGCAACACATTAGGCATTCTGCCCGCTAGCGTGGGTGGACTGTTGGACGTCCTTGCTGGTGGTCGCAGGGCGTGGGACAGCGGGCTCCCGTGGTGGGCAGGAAACTGCTCCGCTACCTGCACGGCGGCAGGCAGGCAGGCAGGGACACTGGTGGAGAGGCCCTGGCGGCGTGGACACGTGCTCGGCGTGCAGGGCATGCGCGGACGTGCGGCGTCTGCTGGCTGGGACTGGCCCGGTCGGGGCATAGTGAGTACCGTAGAGCAGACTGGTGGCGTTGAGGGTCTCCGCAGTACCTTTAAAGAGAAGTGTGGACCCCAGCGCACATGCGCAGGCCGCAACCGATGCGGGTAAGGGTGCGTGGGCAGCAGATGCAAGGACTCGAGGGGCAGTTGCATGCATGTGGGCGCACCTGCGGGCGTTTGCAAGCCTAGGTTTGCCACGCACAGGGCGGGATGCGGCACGGCCCACCCCTGGCTTCGGGTGGTGGACAGCGGCCTCCTTTGCACCTGGCCGGAGGCCCTTAACACTTACTAATGCAAGGGCGGATACTGCCCAGGAACTAGTACACGTGTTGCGCCTACCCTGTCTTGTTGGCCTGCCTGGTGTGGAGAGGTGCTTCTGTGCGGGGGGCGGTTATAGGGCACGTGTCGCCTGTGTTCGTGGGAGGCCCTTGGGGTTTCGATGGGGGAGGAGCGAAAGCAGCAACCGGGGGGCCGATACGGGCTAATTCCTCCGTACAGCTGCCTTGTATCCGGTTCCTCCTGGGCAGAAGGGTGGTTGGGAACCGCGACAGGGGTGCTGCATGTGCTCTGTGGGTGCGTCTTGTGGAAGCTATGTGGGGGCGGGACCAGGCTGTGGTAGGGTGAACTTGAGGCCCGCGCGTCGTGTACCTGTACCTGTACCTCATGGAGCTTGTCGCTCCTTTCCGTACAGCGAGAGGGGTGGGAAACCCCGTGTCCCTAATGGCCGGGACCAGCAGTGTATCGAGCGGGGTGGGGCTGGGCTCTGGAAGGGGACCAAACCTGTAAAACCATACATGGAAAAAAATGACTCGTGGGTCTTAGCCCATGATGGTAGGGTCGCAGCATACGAGTTCGAATGTCGCATACGGTATGTGGACACAGCTATGACTTCCGTACCAAGGCCAGCATGTGGGGCGCGGTATAAGCTCTTATAAGAGAGGCAGCGGCTTGAGCCGTGGGGCAATCAGGGGCAATGAAGGAAGGCTGCAGGCACAGAGGGAAGCCCGAGTGTTGCCATGTGCAGCGAAGTGCACCTACCGGTATGTCGTTGCTACCACTCGGCGGCGTGGCGAGGCGTTGGCGCGTGGCGCACGCTGACCCCTCGGCTCAGTAGTGCATGCACATATCTGCACGTCCAATGCCATAAATTCTGTAACAGGACGTGTCGAAGTTAGCTAGGGTGACGAAATGGGCCAGGAAAAAGTAGATGCTTGTCGGTAGCGAGCGGGTGGCCTGGTGGCCTGCGGGTGCGAAGGTGCGAATGCAGGGGCGTTTGTTCAGCAAGCAAGGCAGCCTGCGATGCCTACTTGCCGTGACCGTGGTCTAGTATTCGATGTCAGTGGCAAGGCGTCCCGTGCCTAAAGGGTGCTTGACGATGGCTGCACTGATGGGCGACGGCCGGGTCCCGGTTCCGGGTTTGCACCCAACCAAGTGCCAACCATCCACGTGGCTGGCGTGCCACGCCCAACTGCCACCGTCAACCGTTGCTAATCCGCCAACGCATGACCTCCCGTAGCCACTATCAATCTTAAAACTGCC
The DNA here is from genome assembly GCA_004335795.1 of Chlamydomonas sp. 3222. Classification (NCBI taxonomy): domain Eukaryota; kingdom Viridiplantae; phylum Chlorophyta; class Chlorophyceae; order Chlamydomonadales; family Chlamydomonadaceae; genus Chlamydomonas; species Chlamydomonas sp. 3222. Next base: position 99,002 of record QAXN01000029.1, read on the forward strand.
TGCACTGGCCTGCACGCATTCTTGGAAAGCGCTCTGCACAATTCTTCACCGCTCGGGTCTGCCGCTAAATGTGAGATGCTGTGCAGCATTGCGAGTACCCTGTGGAATGAAGACTTACATTAACCTTTAATTGCCGCTCCTTATTCAGGCGGAACCGTACGCTTTGGGCAGGATGACGGATGTGTGTGCACTGGTATATCACACGCTTACCTTAACTGCCGCTGAATGCCACGAAACTCTTAATTTAAGCGCACTATCAGAGCCAAATCTAGTATCAGAGCAAGCGCATGACGGATGTGTGTGCACAGTCATATGCAGGTACAACACTTGCCTTAACTACTGCAGCTGAATGCCACGAAACTCTTGCCTCAAGCTCACAAGAGTACAACCAGAGCCAAATCTATTACCAGAGGAAGCGCAAGCCAGCTCCGTCGCTGAGAGAGCACAAGAAGTCAGACAAAAAGTCACTCAAGGAGTAGACGAGCCTCGAAGTTATCACAAGGCAACTGTAAGGCCAGAAGAGGTACAGGCAGTTCATCGCGAGCCAGGAATGGACCGTGGCTGGGCGGGGAAGCAGTAACACATGCCGACACTCTGGCACACAGGGCGCCATGGACGTGGAGGCAAATGCACCAACAGTTCTCGCCATACAACCGAGCAAATATGCTGCCGGACAACATGCGACACTGACATGGAGCCAACTGAACGTGGTAAGTCTTGTCTTCAAAGTTTGCGTGCCGGTGTTTTGTACTCGGCGGGTCCGGCGTGGACGTTCGTCAAGCTCCAGCCCTTCAACACGATACGCAGACTACCAAGGACCTTAAAGGTGGCACGCGTCATATCCTTAAGGATGTGTGCGGATACGGTGAGTTGCGTTGCGCCGCGCCATGCGGGTCGCAGCCCCCGAAAGTGGCAGCGACCGCCTTGATTCTTGCCAAGAAGCTCAGATGCAGTGCACGTCAATCGATAATAGCTCTCTGGAACAAGGCTGCCTGTCCTGCTTTCCACTCTTCGAAAGCCCGTTTCCCTTCCCCACTTCGCTGTGTCGCCCTCCACGTGTCCGCACCCTTCCCCCTGTCTGCTGCGCGTCTGGCGCAGTGGCTCCCCAGGACATGCTGGCCATCATGGGACCCTCGGGCTGCGGAAAAACCACGCTGCTCGACGGTCTAGCGGGTCGCCTGCCGCGCTCAGTGACCCAGACCGGAGACGTAAGTCGCATGCAAAGACCCCTGGCGGCCTTTGAGCATTAACACCGCTAGTGCGGATGCTAAACACCACAGGTCTGCAGTCGTAACAAGGTACCCCATGCTCAGCCTCCGCCGTCGTCTTACCCCTGCGCCCCACGTGTATTCCGGGACCTTGTCCCATCCCTGGACCTCCTTCCCAGGTGCTGCTCAACGGCCACCGCAGCCGCCTCACGTACGGCCTGTCGGCCTACGTCACGCAGGTGGGGGCAGCAGGGTGGGGACCTCCCTGGGCGGGGTCCGAACAGCTGGGCCGGGGCTGGGCCCATGGCCGTGCACGCACACCTAATCACCCGCCCCTGCGCCCACTTCCCCAATTCTTCTGGTGCTGTCTGTACGTGTACGTGGACGTGGAAAGGCGCGGCAAGTAACCAGGGGCCGTTCCATGCACACGGCGGGACCCGCAACTGGCACTACCGGTACTGCATGCCACTGTACTGCTACCACAACTGCACGCAAGAGCCCCACGCTCACCAACTTGCCCACGTGCCGATAGCACCAGTACAAGTCGGGAATGGGCGCAAGGGTGGGTGAAGTCTGGCTTCACGTTGACACAGCGAGTACCGGTATGTGCGCAATACCTTACGTTGTGTTTGAACAGGCCTCCTCCCTCTACTCACCCGCATGCCCACAGGACGAGGTGCTGGTGGGCACGCTGTCGGTGCGCGAGACGCTGCTGTACGCCGCCCTGCTGCGCCTGCCCAGCAGCATGGCGTACGCGGACAAGGTGTGTGCGTACGAGCGTGTTTGTGGTGAAGTGCGTGAGACTGGATGCAGTGGGGATGGAGTCCCGAGACCATAGCAACCTTGTGCCGTTTAGCTGGAGCCTCATGTGCCCCTTGGTGCGCAGGCAGCGCGCGGGGTGTGGTAGGGCAGGGTAGGGAGGGAGGGGCTGCGGGGGAGCAGGGTCGGCGCGGTCCTGCACGGCAGGGTGGACGCTGGGAAGCAGGGCATCAGAGCGCTTGCTACGTTCACAGCTGATAGAGCGCAGGAAGTCCTCTCGTTGCCGCCCCATCAGTGTAGTAAAGTCTCCACCCCCGCCTCTGCCCTGGCCAACCGCGTTGTCAACGCCATCCACGCCCGTTCCTCAGTGATGTAACCTAAGACCTGCAATACGGTTCCTGCCTCCCTGCCCTCCTCCCCCGCCTCCAGGCCAAGCGTGTGGACGACGTGATACGCGAGCTGGGCCTGGAGGACGCGCAGCACACCAAGATAGGCACGCCCTTCATCAAGGGGGTCAGCGGGGGCCAGAGGCGCCGCGTGTCCATTGGTGAGGGGCAGCGGGGCGTGGGGCAGCGCGTTGTGAGGCGTGCGGCGTGGCGTGGGGGCCATATGGTGGCCACATGGACCAGCCGTGCAGTGGCTGACCAGCACCCGTTTACGGGGCTGCCCTCCTTGCCTGCAAAAACGTTGGAGACGCTTTTTGTTTCTAACGTACATGGGGCAACGGGTTTCTTTCCTGGTGACATTGGGCAGCGCCTCACGCAGCAGCATGCCTGTATTTTAGGCAACCAAAGTAAGGCGATCCCTGAGGGGCATCCCATGGCCTTTTCAGTCCCGCCCCTGCCTTCACTCGGTGTCCCGCCCTCACAGGCTGCGAGCTCATCACGCACCCCTCGTTGCTGTTCCTGGACGAGCCCACCTCCGGTGAGGGCCGGGAGGGATGTCCGCTTCGGCTACGCTGGAGTAAAGCCGGATTTTGCAACAAGGGGACATGGCTGCACCCTGCGTTGGAGGCCCTGCGCCCTGCCCGCCCCCACCGGGGCCACACCTCAGCACTCGGGTTGCGCCCCTGCGGTGCGGGGCGCCCCCGGCCTGGGCACTGCCGCTCCTGGGTCACCAACCCACTTCCCTCCGCACCACGCACGTTGCCAAGTCTCAAATCGCCCAACATGCACACGCAGGTCTGGACGCCGCCTCCGCGTTCCACGTGATGGCCAACATCCGCATGCTGGCGCAGCACGACCGCACCGTGCTCACCGTCATCCACCAGCCCAGCTCCGAGGTGTACGAGCTGTTCGACAAGCTGTGCCTGCTCAGCGGTGGGTGGCGCACGCCAGGCGGGAAGGATGCGTGCCAACGTGCATCCGCACCGTACTGCATGCTGCGCCGGTTCACCGCCTGCCGACGTGGCGTCGGTTCCCGCGTTGCCGTACATTGTGCGCACCATGCTTGCGGGTGCTTCCCCTCCCCGGCCGGCCCCCCGACCGCGCTCCCGCCGCTGCATGCCCTCTGTCCTCTGCCCCCAGGCGGCCAGGTGGTGTACTTCGGCACCGCCAAGGCCGCCCTGACCATGTTCGAGGAGGCGGGGCTGCCCTGCCCGCCGCTGAGGAACCCCACGGACCACTTCCTGCACGTCATCAACAAGGACTTCCAGGTGGGGGCGGGGGGAGATGGGGTACTGGGTCTGGCTGCGCCGAGTGGCATCATGCGGCTGCTGCACACGCATCGGCAACACCACCTCTGTTGAACCTGCTCGAACTCAGCTCTGCCTCCATGGCCGTACGGCGCATACATGCATCACGTAGCTCGTGCCCCCTCCCCTTCCTGTTCTACCTACAATCTCTTCTCTCCTCAACCCCCCCCCCTTATGCCGTCGCTTGTACGCTTTACTATCGCTTGTTCCCCCACCCCCGTCACTCGCGTGAACTAGTCGTGTTCACCTGCCGCCACCCCCCGGCCAGGGCAACCACGGCTTGGACCCCGAGGCCAACGTGGCCCGCCTGCTGGACGTGTACGGCAGCAAGCTGGCGCCAGCCATTGCCGCACGTGTCAAGGAGGTGGGCGGCGGGACAACTCGATCGCACCGGGCTGGGCTGGGGGCCGGTTGATGCCGGGCGGATACCTCAGCAATGTCAGCTCTTGGTCCAGTGCTCCAGTCCCACGACCGCAGTTACGGTGGCTTACCGGTTTGCTGCTTCAACGACAGCCTCCACTGTCGCTGCCCTTCCGTGTGCGCTGGACTGTTTGTTTGTCTAGCTGCCTACCTTGGTGTTGAACGAATACGCCTGTGCCGCTGACGGCCTTAATGGCCGCCAGGATCCCGTCACATATAGATCACTCCCCCGGCCGCCGACTCCCAGTAGCTCCCCGCCCCTCCCCACCGGCCGCCCACGGGGTTGACACTCTTACTTATCCTGATACGCGGAGCACTTCAGTATCAAGTTGCTTCAGTGAATCCTCCTGGTCACGCCCACGCACGCCCGTTCATGCAGCTACACTGGAACACTTTCTCTTCCCCGGGCCCCATGCAGCTGTCCGTTCCGGACCTGGAGTACGAGTGCACCGCGTGCGGCGCCCACCCGCTGACCCAGGTGGCGGTGCTGACACAGCGCATGCTTGTCAACAACTGGCGCAACATTGCCGTCTTCTGGCTGCGGCTGGGCATGGTGCGTGGGTGGACGGGTGGGTGGGTGACCCTGCGCCCAGCCGGCGAGGAACAGGGAGGCTCGCTACAACCGGAACTGGATTTGGTTTGGGTTGAGCTGTGTGGGGAGGATAAGCAGTAAGGGCTGGGCTTGGCGCGGTAGCGCTGCCAACACTGCATGGCGTGGCCTGCGCACCGAACCCGGTGCACCACGTACGCCAGCATTGGTGCTGCTGCGCTGCTGACTGCCTGTCGTACGGATCGTCCTTTTCCCCCGCAGTACGTGATGCTGTGCATCTGCATCGGCACCATCTACTACAAGCTGGACCACAGCTGGGAGGGCAGCTACAGCAGGGCGGCCATGGTCTTCTTCGTGGTGGGTTGGGGGCCGTGGAGGAAGCAGGCGCTTGCGAAAGGGTATATTATGTGCATCGGTGGTGGTGCAGGAGGGGGCTTGGGCAGTTTTGATAGCAACAGGCCGGGCATGCATCGGCAGGGCGGAGGTTCGGGTCACATGTCCGCATGGGCGTCGTGCGGCTTGCGCGTTCAGTGGCTGCCTCACCTGCCGCGCGACGTGTACAGCTGCGCGCCACCACATGTGCTGGATGTTGATGCACAGTGCTGCTGGGGTTCGGTCGTCCCCACGCGTACGGCACTCAGGCTTATTGATTATGGGGCACAGTGTGGCATGCTGCCAGCTTCGGGTTGCGGTGGTG
>QAXN01000030.1:0-18181 GCA_004335795.1 Chlamydomonas sp. 3222
CTTGGCACGCACGGCAGGAGGCTTGCAGCAGAGGTGCTCCGAGGTGAGGTGAAGCCCGGCTCGAGCAGGTCACGGCTGTGCTGTGTGGAGTGGCTGGTGCTTACACCTGGCAATGCACCGCACGCCGTGCGCTTTGACGTGGCTGCCCGCAAGACACAAGCGCTGCAATGCGCGCCCACCGTCCGCGCTAGGATACGCTAGTAGAGGAAATGATACATAAGTCAGGGCCGCCGTTTCGCCACGACCGTATAAATAGGGCAAGCTGCCTGCGTGCACCCACCGTGTGCACGTTTCTCTCGCGTATTACGTACTCACCGCGTGCACACGTCCGCCACGTGGTAGTCGGAGCAGGCGTGCAGGCGGTCGTGCAGCAGATACGCCGCGCCGTGCGCCAGCAGCGAGTCGCGCTCCATCTCGCCGAAGCGGATGCCGCCACCAAACTTGCGTCCCTTGATGGGCTGTCGCGTCAGGTTGTTGATGGGGCCGGTGGAGCGCACCTGGAACTTGTCCGACACCATGTGGCGCAGGCGCTGGTAGTACACGGGCCCGATGTAGATGTCGCAGGGCATCTCCTGGCCCGTGACGCCGCTGATCATGGTCTCCTGGCCGTAGCGGGAGAAGCCCTGGCGCTCCAGGTACTCACCCCACCGCTCCACCGGGTTGCCTGGAGGGGTACCCGGGTAAGGTGGGTTTGAGCGGGCCAGGTGGGCTTGCGGGGACAGAACTGCAACGTGGGGACGACCAGAGGCTGGCAGGGGAGGTAGGTCGGCCGGTGCAACGATTGGTGTGGATGCTTGCGCGCCACTGAGCCACTCATGCCACGCGTGCAAGAGGAGGCTTCCGGGAGCGACACGACCGCGCATGACCAGAGCCAATGATAGCGACCGCTGTTGCATTTCTGAGGGTGGGAAGGCGTGGTGCGCCAAGTGTGTGCTCACCCTTCTCCACGCCGTCCGAGCGCTGGAAGGGCGACGCGTCCACAAACTGCCCCGCCAGCGCGCCCCCCTTGGACACCAAGCTCTCCACCAACATGCCAATGGTCATGCGCGACGGGAAGGCGTGCGGGTTGATGATGAGGTCGGGACGGATGCCTGCGGGGTGGGGCGCCGAAGGGAGAAGGGCAAGTGCGTTGAGGAGTGGGCTGAAGGCCAGCGCAGCCGAAGCTGGTCCGTTGGGCACCGATGACGCGGCGAAGTTCAGCTCCGAGCACATTCGTCAGGCGTTCTGGGCAAAAAGGGAACAGGGCTGCAGGACTGGACCGGCAAGCTATGAGTCCACTCCACTTCCCCTTCGGCCAGCGCCCCCACACGCCCACCTGTTGACGCGCAGAACGGCATGTCGGTGTCGGGCCACAGGATGGACAGCACACCCTTCTGCCCGTGGCGTGACGCGAACTTGTCACCGATGACAGGGTTGCGGTTGAAGCGCAGCCGGATGTTGGCCTTTTGCGGCAGCTCGCCCCCACCCGCCACCACACCCGTGCGCCCGCTACGTGCGCTGGCAGCCGCGCTGCCGCCGATGAGCGTCACGCAATCCACCACCGCCACCTCCTCGCCTTTGAGCTTGTGCGCCTTGTACTTGCCAGTGTGCTCGTCGCGTGTGGAGTAGAAGGTCTGAGTTGTGCGGAAGGGGCCACAGGGGCCGCGGAGAGTCAGCATGCACGTAAGCGTGGTGGGGCTGGCAACGCGCCACGTGCAGGCGGCCCCAAGCGGTGCAACCAGTGCAGCTCATCAACCCCATCTTGCGGAACGTCTCGCTTGCAGGATGCACGAAATGTTTATAAACGTTACCCAACAGCGCTAGGCGACAGATTGCTGTAGCTCTGCGGATGCCAGTAACGGTTAGCAGGGCACAAGTATGCCGCCAGGATGCTGCCGCCCCAGATGCCCCCAGCGGGTGCGCACCTGCCCAGGCCAAATGATGGACCCTACGGCGGGCAGTCCATCGTACCCCAGCCGGTCTCCGTCGCGGTGGTCTGGCTCCGGAACCAGGGTGCCCTGCTGTACGGCAGGGCTGGAGGCGGGCGAGGGCACGTTCTGCGGGAAGCGCTGCCCGAAAGCACCCTCGGGGGCCTTGCGGTGCGCCAGCAGGGCCTGGGGCGGGGGCGAGGGGAGGACAGGGCATGACGGGTTGGATGTGCCGGGAGCGGGGACCATGAGGCACAGTTGCTGCTACAGGGCAAGGTTCACGACAATTGTGCAAATCCAAACGCTTTTCTGCAGCAAGTGCATGCGCGTTACGTTTTACAACCCGCATGGCGCACTGTGCCGGCAGCGTACTTGACTCGCCCCACCGTGCCCCACCGTGCCCCGCGCGCTGGCGTGTCTGGCCCCCATGCCCCAGACCCCCAGCTTACCCTCGACTTGGCGTCGTGCGGCTCCGGCGCGAAGTAGTTCCTGGTCCCCTTGTCTTCCCGCAGGTCCACCGTCTCCGTCTTGTACAGCGAGGCGTGCGCCAGGCCGCGCTCCATGGCTGACTTGTTCAGGATCATGGCGTCCTCCATGTCGTACCCTGCAGCCGTACGGCAGTACGACAGCTGGTTGGATATGGCGGCATGGGCATCCGAAGGAGCATGACAGGCGGGGCAGAATGGCAGTTACGGATACACGGAGGGCTCCCCCAGAGTGCCCTGCGGCCTGCATCGCATCCTACGATACGCTGCACACCGCACCGAACAGTACTACACACTGCCGACACACTGGGGTACGTGCCCAGGGTCAAGGGGGTAGGGCGAACAACTGAGCGGTGGCGGCCACCTCACCTGTGTACGCCAGCACGGCCACAATGGCGTTGGTGCCGTTAGGGAACTCGTCCATCTTGTACTGCGCGTACCGCACTGTACGGCAGATGGGGGCCTGCGGTACACGACAAATCCGCAGAGAGGGCCTCTGAAAGGGCTCGGCAGTATACGTCATTGAAGCGTGACAGCAGCACCCGTCGCAGATGGCTATTGGGAACATGGGTGCGCATGTATATGCCTCGGTGGCGGGGATGGTTATGACTGCAGATTCAGGCGCGCCGAACTGCGGCGTCTGCAGTCGGTACACATACGGTACGGTATCAATCGGCAACACAAGTGCAAAAGTGTCCTCAGGCATGTGCCTCTGCGGCGGGTGCGGGCCCACCTGAGGCGTCTGCAGTCGGTACATCTTGGTGTCCACTCGGTGCTGCAGCGCCTGGCCCGGCCCCGCTCACGCCTGCCCCGTGACCCGCAACCCTCCGCCCCTCCTGCCCGCCGCAGCCTCCATGCTGAGCGTGGTTGCCTCCCTGACGCCCTACTCGGACTTCAACCAGTCGCCTCGCAACATGTACCAGTGCCAGATGGCCAAGCAGACCATGGGCACGCCGGGCCAGCAACGCACTTGCGTTTAGAGGGCTCCGACGGCAGCATACGATACGGCACGTCGAGGTCCGCTAATGCACAAGCCCTTGTCGGGAACAGTCAACAGGCACAGAGGAAATGTAGCTGGTTCAGCCCCAGTTGCGACCCGCACGCCCGCGTGCGCCACGGCCCCCTGCCTCCCGCCCACCTGCCGCCAGCTCCGAGTGCGTGAAGGCCATGCCAGGGGAGCCCCCGTGCCCGCCGTCCGGGCAGCGCACCGACAGGAAGCACTGCTCCAGGGAGCCCAGCAGCTCCCGCCGGCACGTGGGCGGCGGGCAGCCGGTCAGCGGCGGCGCCGCGGCGTCGGGGCCATCCGGGGCGCCCACGGCGGCGGGCAGCTGCGCCACGGGGCGGATCATGCGCGCCGACTGCGTGAACAGGAAGATGCCCGGGTAAGGGCCGCCCAGCTGCGAGGGCGAAGAGGCGGGGAGGAGGGAAGGTGTGTCCGGAAACTGAACGGTCAAGCATTGATTGGATACCGCATATCTGCTTGCGTGTTGCTTCCTCCTACCCTCCAATGCCGCCACGCACGCAGTTGGCCTTGTTCCATTCTGCAAACCGTTGCCGTGCCACTTCTCGCTACTCGAACTCCGACCCTGCCGACCCTTCGACCCCATCCCCACCAGGAAAGGGTTTCACCCTATCATTGGCGCGCCTGGACAACCACCCGCGCCCCGACAACCCGGCCCCATCCCTTGCGCCCCACACGCCGCGCCACGGCACCCCTGTCCTGATCCCAGGCACCGTTCAGCCCGCGACTCTGCACCCACCAGCGGGGGGATGTGCACCACCTCCAGATGCGGCGGCACAGCGCGCTCTGCCGCGCCCATCTGCCCTTCGTCACACCACCCGCGCTCCTCCAGCTGCAGGCAACAGGGGAAAAGACAGTAGCGTGTCAAGCAGCTGCTGACAGGGGGTCCAGGCCGTCCAGCAGAACGTCCATGCACAACTGCATCGTATGCACACACGCTGTTGGCGGCCACCACGCCGCACTGGCAGCAGCTAGTGCCAGATAGCGCCAGTGCATCCCTTACGTACCGCACAAGTCCATGCGATGCACTCCCGCCGACAACGTTAGCGTGCTATCCGTGCCTGACAAGCCTTTCCTTCCTCTGCCCCCAACCCATATGTACGTGCACCACCGCGTACACCTCCATCCCAACGCCCCGCCCCCCACACACGCACCTGCAGCGTGGCTGCCTTGATGGCCCGCAGCCGCGCAACCAGCGCCGCCGCCGGCCCCCCGCTGCGCACGTGTCCCACCACGCGGCCGTCCAGCTGCACCGCCAGGTAGTCGGGCGGGGGAGGCGGCGCCAGCGCGGGCGCAGAGGGCAGCATGCCCAGGCCCGTGAGCACCTGGGGAGGGGCGGCAGCGCGGCATAGCGAGGCTGAAACACCAAGCTTTATCGCCTGATCGGCCAAGAGGGCTCGGGCGGGGCGAGAGAAAAGCAGATATACCTCGAGATCGTACCCTGGGAAATAACTGTCGTGAAGTTCGACCGCGGCCGCTGTGGTCGCGGGCTCGTCGGGGAATTGGCTGCGTGGCAAGGTGCTACACTGGCAAGCCCCGGCAGGGGCATGGCTGGCCCCCGTACCGTACCTGCATGATGGCCGCGTCGGTCTGCTCGCGGTTGTGCGGCCCATGGGTCACGATGCGGCAGGCGGCGGTGAAGTGGTTGAGCAGGCCGCAGGGCGCGCCGTCGGGCGTGTGCACGGGGCACATGAAGCCCCAGGACTCGGGCAGCAGCTTGCGCACCGTGGTGGTGCGCAGCTCGGCGAAGTAGGCGCCGCGGTGCACGGAGCGGAAGTGGGACAGGTAGCGGAAGAAGTTGAGCTTCTCGGCAACCACCTGTTCGCAGGGGCGGGGGCGGGGCAGCGTACCGTGGCTTGGCTTGTCAAGAGCAGAATGTAAAAATGGCGGCTGCGCTAGTATGCGTAAGAGGCGCTCCGATAAGATGACGGTGGCTACGCAAGTGCTGGCGTTTCGCTGGCTAAAGACTGCGGCCTTCGTTTAACCGTCGCCTGAACCTCTGCCCATTCCTATCATGGCGGCGGCGGCCCTGCTCACCGCCACACAAATGCCAACACATGCCAACTGCAAACCTACACATGCCAAAATGCTATCATGTCCCCGCAACTGTTCACCCTGTTGGCACCCCTTTCCCGGCTCTCACCGTGAAGCCCGTGGCCTGGCTGAGGTCCAGCCCGCTCTTGGACACCAGGTTGCCGGTGTTGAGCAGGTACTCGAACTTCTGGCCCACGTCGGGCAGCTTCTTCAGCGTGTTGGTGATGTACGCCTCGCTCTGGGGCATTGGGGTGGCGGCGCAAAATGCACGTGAAGCACCTAGTAGGTTCGAAGCACTCCAGGCGAATACCGCGGGCCGGAGATCCGCAGCATGCCCGCACCCCTCCCTTGTCAACCGCCTTGTCGCTCCCTCGTCAGCATTGCCTTGTTGCTCGCTTTGTATCTCCCTGCACCACATCCTACTACATCACCCCCGTGTAGCCGAGCCTGCAGGCCCCAGCAGAACACGCCTCGGCCTACGCTCGGCCCCTGCGCGCCTCCGCGCCTCACCTAACGCCCACCACTCCCTCCGCAGCCACTACGCAACACACTTGCCGCATTCAGCCCCTGCTCCTTACCCCCACGCCCCTACTTACAAAGTCCACTGCCCCCGGGCTCTTGGCCGCCTTGAGGTCCTTCCGCACCAGCTCCCGGAACATGCCCAGGCAGTCCTCCAGCCGCTCCTTGAAGAACTTCAGCAGCAGGTGCCCTGCAACCGAACAATGAAACCGATCAATGACAAACCCTGAAATGCGGTGACTTAGCGCAAGCACGTGCGGCGGGCGGCTTTGCGCGCGGGAGCGGGAACGCAGGCGCTCATTGCGGCTGATGGCGGCAGCTGGCACCCACCCGGCAGCAGGATTTCGTGGTGTGTAAGCGCGTCCGGGTTGTCCTCCGCGCACGCGCCCGCCACAAGCGCGTACAGCTTGTGCAGCATGGCCAGCAGCAGCGACAGCTTGTCGGCGGGGCGCTCCAGGTGGATGAACACGTAGTCGCGCAGCAGCACGCAGCCCACCTGGGCGGAGGGCGAGAGAGGAGGCGGCGGCGACCATGGGGAGATCAGATGAGTCGGACGATGCAACAGTCGGCCACCGACATGTGTGAACGCAAGATGCATATCCCCGGGTCCCCGCCCCGCCCCAATAAGGAACCAGCATGGCTGTGCAGGGTGAACGCGCCTGGCCTGCCCCCGTGCGACCACCGCGCCACAATCGGTTGACAGGGCCACAGGCCCCGTCGCAACCGTCCTCCCCCCCTCATCGCCACAGCTTAGCCCGCACGTTGAGACCTCTCCCGTCCCACGCACCTCGTAGTTGGTGGCCGAGGCGGGCTGCTCCAGCGCCACCCGGAAGTGCTTCCCCAGATACTCCACGCACTGCGTGCGCGTGCGCAAGTCCGGCCGGTCCGCCTGCCGCAGCAGCAGCTCCGCGCGCTCCGCCAGGAACGCCGCCGCGCCGCTGTCGGGCGGGGCGCCCGCCACCAGCTTGCCGTACAGCTCGCGGTCGCTCACCTGCAGGCGGACCCACAGGCAAAAGCCCTCAGCCCAGCCCTGCTGTACTTGGCCCTGACGTGTAATGTTCCACCCGGAGGTCGCGCAGCGGCGTGCTGTTGCGGTCCTGTTTGGGGCACCGCTGCCCTAGCATAAAACGCTCCAAGTACTCCAGGACCTGCCGGTCATTTGGTGGGTTTTGCTACTTCGACTCCGCCGGAAGTACTGGCACGAGTGCAGCCGGGCGTCACCAACATCTGCTGGCTGCCGTCCTCGATGTCACGCCTTCCCTCCCCTCGCCGCCCCGCCCTTGGCCCCTTCCCCACCTCCAGGAAGCACTTCAGCAGCACTCCCGCGGGGATGAAGTACTCCGCCCTCCGCATGGTGAAGGCGAAGTTGACCGTGCCGTCCGTGAGGTAGTGGCACCGCACCGTGGCGCTGGACTGGTCGGGCCGCACGCACCTGCGCCCGGAAACAGCAGGAGGAAACAACACGTTTACAACGTTTGGACGCAGGAGATTCCAGGCGCCTGCGTGTCCGCGAGCTGGGAGGGGGGCGCTGACAGCTGCGTAGACCCTAGCAGTCTCACAAAGACTCCTGGGCCGCCTCTGCAGCAGCCCGAGGCGCCTTTGCCCGGCCAGCCGCTCAGCTACCAGCTGCCAGGCCCCCGTCTCGCGTGGCGGTAGTTGCTGCACCTTTCTGCACCCACCATCCCACAGCCGACTGCCTGCGACCCGCACACCCGCCCGATGACTGTGGCCGCCGCAACCGAGCGGCCTTCGCAAACACCAAAGCGCCACCCACAACCCCACGCGGCTTGGACTCCTGCTGCTGCGCCCACCTGATGAGCGTGGCTGCGTCCGTGTAGTTGGCTCCGCGCTTGTGGTAGGCCCCTCTCCGCAGCGCCATGATGTAGTGTCGCCGCTGCGCCACCAGGCAGCGGATGATGCGCTCGATGCCGTTGCAGATGAAGTAGCCGCCCGCCTCGTTGGCCTCCTCGCGCGCCTCGCTCACCAGCTGCTGCCGCGTCATGCCCGCCAGGTGGCAGGCGCGAGAGCGGACCATGATGGGCATGCCGCCAAGCCTGCGAGCGGGAGGGGAAGGACAGCGAAACAGCGCAGCCAACTGTGAGGACAGGCATGCCGCCGAGCCTGCGGGCGCGGGAAAACACAGCTTACATTGCATAACCAAGTGCGCTACTTGCACGCCTGACTGTCGGCAACGTCAGCCCTCCGCCGAAGCAGAGAAGGTTTGGGGGGCACTGTGAGGCCGTGGGGCGGGGTGCGAGCACGTGCACCACACGGGGTGCTGCAGCCTCGACGCGCCCTATCCTGATCTCTCGCTGGCTTACCTCTTCTCCACCGTGCACTCCGGCCCGTCATTCTCCTGGTAGTGGAACGTGGCGCGCAGGTCTCCCTTGTACGTGGTGCCCTGCGGTTGCGAGGCATGGGTACGACATGCGTGTTACCGGCATATACCAGCAAGTGCACCGGCCGCCCTGCCGCTTCGTAATGTTCTGCCCCACGTTCTGGTGCTGCCAGCATGAGCCAGAGCCCCAGGTAAGACCCTGAAATCTGGGGGTGCCAGGGCGCCTTTCGTAAGGCCCTGCTGTCACCCGATCGCCTCGCGTGCACCTCAGCAGGTGCACTGGTGGCTATTGGCAGGCGTCGCAGTGCCGTACTCCGGACCCACGGCCCGCAACCAGCCCTCAAGCTGGCGTGACACGGGGGCTGGCGAGGGGCCGCGGCTTCTGCCGCCTTCGCGAGGATGCCAGGCTCTGGCCCCATTCCCGCCCTTGCACCCGGCCGTCCGTACACCGCCAAGGCCGCACACCCACGACAGCAGGTCGACCTGAATTCCTGTGGCCGGTGTTGCAGCTCCTGCGCTGGTTGAACCGCATCCCCTGGACCGCACTCCTTGACGGCTGGACCGCACCCCCCTGGACCGCGCCCCGTCTTGGCTGAACCGTGAGCACGCAACACTGCCTCCAAGCGGCGCAGGAGCAGCCGATCAGCCCTCGGTTGCCGCAGCTGCCCGGGGGCAGCTACAGCTGCCTTAGCCGCCCGCAAGCTGCTGCTCCGCCCGGCGCCTCTCTTCGCTGCGCCTCTCCTTGCCCGGACGCCCGGACGGCCGCCCAACACCCTCCCCGCCATCCCGCTGCTGCCCGTTGTCGGTTAACATCCGCCACTGCCCCCGCCGCCGCTGCCTCCGCCGCTGCCCCCGCCGTCGCCGCTGCCGCTGCAGCCACCGGTTCCGCCAGCTGCTTATCACCGCACCAATCAACCCGTGCGCTACTTGCACTATCCAACACAGACCATTGCCGCAGTGCTCCCTGGTCGCACGGCTCCCGCACAGCGCTCAGCGCCGCCGTTGCGCGCTGCCACACGCACCGCCGGTTGAGGTGCTGCGCCCGGCGGCCCAATCGCACCCTCCGGCCGCCTTCCCCCACGGCCGCACTGCAAACGCTTTACCTGCTGCTGTGCGGCCTGTCAGCTGCATGCCCAACATGTAGCGCCGCTCCCCACCCTACCCACGTCGTCGTTGTACACCATGTACACTCATGACACCACACACACTGATCCCGCCCTTCCACCCCTGGAGTGCCTACCCGCTGGCCCACCCCGGCTGCTCCACACACCCAGCCCCCCACATGCAGGTGCAGGTGTTGGCACCCCCTGCTCACCGCCTCCCTGCAGTCCCGCGGCAGCACGCGGTTGGCCCTGCTGCCCAGCCCCAGCCCCAGCCGGGCAGTCACCGTCTCGTCGCGGGCCGGTTTGGCCACCCGCACGTCGCTCCACCAGCAGCGCAGGGTCCGGCCCGTGTCCTCATCCGTCAGCTGGGGAGTGGCCAGCAGGGAGGGCATACACGTGCGTGGGGCTTGGAGGGGCGCACACGGAAGTGCCGTATGTGGGGACGACACTATGGACATTCATAGCAGGAGGAGAAAGAGTGGCAGCGGCTGCAAGGTGCGCCTGGGGGTACCGATGGCGTGTGGTGCGGCCGCGGGTGGTACAGGTACCGTGCACGACACGCGGGCCTGGTAGGTGGGCTGCGTGGCTGGCAGGCGGTTTCATGCGGGTGGCGCGTGATTCGGGGCTTCGACACACCACCCGGGGGGCCTGAGTTGTAAGCTGCAGCTTGCAGATTGCGGCGCAGTCTAGATCACAACACACCTCGACGGGCTCGAGGCTCTGCACAACAAGGTCTATGCCCTCCCCCAGGAAGTAGTCGAAGGACGCCACGTGTGGCTCCACAAGGCGCTGATACTCTTCCGGTACTTGTTGAGCATCTTTGTTAACTTGCGTCTCTTTCAACAGCTTGTATCGTTCATCGCTCTCGTCAAGGGGACCCTTATTGTTGGCAACCATGTTGTCGGCTGGCGGCGGCGCTGCTACGCGCCCCTATGTAGCGGTTGCTGCATACGTTACGATACGCTACCAGCCGGATAAGCAGCTGCCTCACTCGTAGGTTGGGTGGGCTCGGTGTCGCCAGCCGGGGTGCAATTGTCGCAGCGGACCAACGGTAACAAGTCCTAGATACTGATGCATCCAATGCGATGTAAACTGCACTACGCTCTGCTTGGCACACTCCCTCCCTCGTTTTCTTGTGTGTCCGTACGCAGGGATGACAAACCTGGTGTACCTCAGCTCCTTCATCGACTTGGGGGCAGTGCAGGCCAGCATTGTTTCAGAACACACAACAGACTCCCTTGGAAATTGTCCGTGCCCCTGTGTTTCTCCTTTCTTTCGTCGCTCGTCGAGACTTTTCCGGGTTCTTGATACGCCACACTATGCAGCTCTTCGTGCGAGGGCTTGACTCACAAACACGAGTGTGCGAAGTGGAAGAATGTTGCGTCGTCGCAGATGTCAAGCGCTGCATTGAGGTGGGTTTGCTTGTAATTGAATCAGGGTTGTGCAGCGCCTGCCACGGATACTGGTTCTTGAGCTGACGAGCGAATGGTCCGCCCTAACAGGCATCCCAAGGCATCCCCAGCTGCTCCCAAGGCTTAGTATTTGCTGGGAGGCAGCTACAAGACGAGCGCAGCCTCGCGTCTTACGGTATCAATGCACATAGTACCGTACACTTAGTGCTACGACTTTGTGGCGGGAAAGGTGGCTTTGGGGCCCTGCTGCGCGGCCTGGGACGAGACGGCTCCAAGACAACGAACGACGATGCCATGCGGGACCTCCAAGGTCGCCGCATGCGGCACGCAAACGCAGAGAAGAAGCTGCAAGAGTGGGAGGCTAAAGCCAAAGAGCGGGAGCTAGAGCGGATAGCGCTCAAGCACATCAAGGAGCAGGAGCGAGCGGCCCGGAAGGAGCGGGAAGAGAAGGTGAGGGGAGCTATGCGTAGGCAAGGGGACAAGCATGTGGCCCCATCGGCTTGGGGACTGGATACTCGTATCTTTCACGAGTAACATGGAGTGCTCGCGGAGGCGTAATCTGGGGCAAGGAGATGGGTTGACTTGCTGTGGGTTACCCACGGGGCTACGGTAGCACCCGAGCACCTCCGTGACTAACACAATGCACAAAGCGTCAAGTGAATGCGAAAGGTCTCACAGTGCTCTATTGTATTGCTGGCATCCCCAACCCTCAAGTGCCCGAACCCTAGGGAGGCCAGCCCCACTTCCCAGCCGCACCCAACCCATGCTCCTGAGGCCTACCCATCGTCAACAGGCTGCGCTTGGGCACGTCCTCCTACCCCCTAATCTTGCTGTCTTTGTTGAGACACGCTTTGCCTTCCTTACCCTACCTTTCTCACCCCGTGCTACCCAGGTTGAGGTGGAGAGCATCGTGCAGGAGCACAAGGCCACGGTGGCCAAGGTGCAGGACGCAGTGCAGAGCGCGCTGGCGGCAGCCAAGCAGCCGGGCACCGCGCCTGCGGGTGCCGGGCCGGCCAAGCGCTCTGCAGCCGGGTCATCAGCAGCTCCACCAGCCAAGCAGCCGCCGGCGAAGCGCGCCCGGGGCATGATGGCGGCCCTGGAGCCGCTGGGCAGCGAGTCGGAGGAGTCGTCCGAGGAGGAGGAGGAGGGCGGGGACGCGTGAGGGCAGTGGGCTCGGGTTGACTCGTTAGCAGCGTGCAGCGGGGGCGTCTGACAGCGCGCGCAGACGGTGACCGCGTAACGCGTTCGTCCTGTACACACTGTACAGCGCGCGGGTACAGCGGTAGGGGCCCCCGAGTTTCGGCCTTGATGGAGCTTAACACGGTTTGCAGCATGTACGTGGGGGCTGGCTACACGAGAGGACAAACCACTGCAAGCATGTACAGTATGTTGTCTACGGGTATACGCCCTGTTGTTGTATTGTGTTAGGGACGACTTTGTGTTGCTCGACGGCATTGTGCGTCCTGCATGTGTGCCTCGCGTGCGGTTTACCACGTGACCGCTGTTCAAGGACGGCTGCATGTCAGGCAATTGCACGCCGTGACGATTGATTGGGATGCGGGACAATTTGGGGCTACCGGTAATCAAGAACGGAGCAATCTGTAACAACGGAAGCAGCTGATCGGAAAGCTAGTGGACCGCAATCACTGAGCGTTTTGGGCCAGGCCATGAGATCCCGGCCGTTTGTCAGCTCGCAGGCAGCAGCCGGGGCAGGAAGCTGGCGCTTGCATGCCCAGGCCCACGCACTTCCCATTGGCAGCAACAGTGCCTGCCATACAGTCATGAGTCATCCAGCTCCCAGTTTACACTGCTAGCTCTGGAGTCAAACCCCTTGCTTGCCATCGCCCGCAACTACACGCTCAACCTGGCTCAACGCATCAACAGTCGTGGACGGTGGATCCCGTCAACCGCTGGAACGCAGCGTGCAACATGCCAGCGATGCATGCATACCACACACAAACATGTCGCTCCTCCAAGCTACACCTTCCCCAGAAACGTACACCTCAAGCCTAGAACCCAGCGCAACCCACACCAGTCGCCAGCCCGTTGGCCACTCACACCGCCGCACCGCTAGGCCCAGCGCGGCTGAACATACATACCATGCACCAGCATGCGTTCAGTGGCATGCCATCTGCAGTACTACCGGGCGCCACCTGCCCCGGTCCCTGCCCCGGCTCCGGCCTCATGTTCCTGCATCAGTGTGCCCATGAGGGGCACCAGCTGGGGCACCCCCCGCACCACCGGGTAAGCCACGCCCAGCTCGTCGCACACCAGCCGTCCGGCAGCGGCCTCGTAGCTGCAGGTGATAGAGAAGTACAGGGTGCGACAGAGGATATGTCAGCGATGTGTGGTCGCAGCGTCGGGGGGAGGGGTGGCTGTCCTTGCGTACGGGTTTGGGGCTGCTTTGATGCTCGTACGCACGCAGTACCCTGGGCAAGGATGGCCACGGTCCTCAGCATAGGGTGGAGGGGAGACAACTGTGTGTGGCGTTTGGCGCTAGATAGGCAGAGAAGTGAGACTGTTTTGGGGCGTGGACTGACCGCAGAGGTGCCTTGGTCAGCGGGCAGGCAATGAAGCGCAGGAGCTCGCTGACGTCCTGAGAGGCCGCCTGGCCACCTGGGAATGGGGTGAGAGAAGTGTCAGGGAGCTGGCGTCTCCGCCAAGCGGGAGCCAGGGAGCATTGGCCATGTTTGATTGAAGGTACACGTACCGGCAGCTTGTACCGCGGCTGCTGCGTCGCTGCTTGCTGCACCCGAAAAGCCCCTCACGGTTGGTCCTGCCCGCGAGAGTTGGCGGAAGTGCCGCAGCATCACTCTACATCGGTTTCTTGCACCAGCTATTATGTGCTAGTCATAAGCTTTGCCTTCCCGCTGCCCTGCCCTGGTGTATTTTCCGGTAGGCCGAGCAAACCGTCGAGTCAAGTCCGATCTGCTCAAACTAGATCGGCGACCACAATTAGCACACTAGTACCATTCGTATGAAGGTAACAATACATGTTGCTTAGGTCACTATGAAGCGCCGGCTGTTAGCGAGAGCGGCTTGGGCCGTGACCTGTGGGCAAGCGCCGCGCAGTCTTGCATCGACGGCATGCGCAGCCGCCAGCACAACCTTCTCTCGGGGCTTACATGTGGAGGCGGCGGCAGCAGCGCATGCAGCCGCAGGCACTACAGCAAGCCCGCAGCAGCGGCCTGCAGGCCTGGGGCAGGCGCTGCCCCACCTTGCGCGCACCGGCTGCATTTACCTTGACTACAATGCCACCACGCCCATCTTCCCCGAGGTACATAGGGAATGGGTGTGGGATGGGCTTGCCTTCTCTATCTACCCCTGCAGCCTGACTGGAAGGCAAGGCACTTCAGAGCACTGTCCTCCATGGTACATGTGAACCCTTCAAGTACCCAATATGGTGTGCAGCACCGAGGACAAAGCACGCGTTGTTGTGTCATACAGGCTCATCAGAGCGAATGAATTCAAGTTAGGCAAGTGTCCTTGCTTGTGCAGGTGTCTGCAGCTATGGCGCCCTTCCTGTTTGAGCACTTCGGGTGAGCAGGCCGGCTATGCACACCAGACGTCGACACCAGACGTCGTTTGTTGGAAAGCCTTCTCTGGGTGGTGCAGCCATCCACGCATCAAACAGCCTATCTGACCATCCTGCCTTCTCCTGGCCACATCATGATGCAGGAACCCGAGTAGTGGGCACACGTACGGCAAAGTGGTGGGTCCAGCTGGGTCCGGTGGCGCGCAGCAGCACCTGCTCTGCATGACCTGTCGCGCCCCTCGATCGTCAGCACTTACAGCGTGTCTGCTTTGCAATGCGTACCGGTATGCAAGCTGCACCTGTTTTCTCTGCCTCCGCCCACCGGCCTGCATGCACAAACCCTGGTAACCCTGCGCGCAGCCGCCCTCACACCCTGAACGCTGCACCTCTGGTGGCATGCCCTCCGCCGCCCGGTGCCCACAGTGCAAGGCCGCGCTAGACACGGCCCGCGATCAGGTGGCTGCCATGGTGCACGCACAACCCAGTGAGGTGCACTTCACGTCATGCGGCACGGAGAGCGACAACTGGGCCATCTACGGGGCTATGGCCGCGTGGAGGGCGCGTCACGGGCGGCGGCAGCTGCAACCTTGCGGGCCCATAGGCAGCTTAATGCCGCACGTGGTGACCACCGCTGTGGAGCACCCTGCCATCCTGGTGCATCTGGAGCACCTCCGGTCCCAGGTGGGTTAAATTAATGCGAGGCAGTCCGTAGTGTACAGGCTGGATGATATTGCAGGGACGCCCCGAAGTCGGGATTGCGTGACAAGTGTCCATCAGCAGCATTTGACTGCTTGGCCATCGCAGGGGGGTGCGTTCTCGATACGTGCGTGCGCACAACGCCTCGCCGCCTGGCTGCCCTAGGGCCTCCTGACGTACACCGCCGTACCAGTGGACGAGGAAGGGCTGGTGGACCCGGCGGTGGTGGCGGCGGCCGTAACGCCCGCCACAGCGCTGGTAACCGTGATGCACTCCAACAACGAGGTGGGCGCAGTACAGCCCATCACGGAGATTGCGGCGGCGGTACGGCAGGCGTACGGCAGGCATGGGGGTGACCCGGCGGAGCTGCTGGTGCACACAGACGCGGCGCAGAGCACGGGCAAGGTGGAGCTGGACGTGGGGGCGCTGGGGGTGGACGCCATGACCGTCGTGGGGCACAAGTTCGGGGCGCCAAAGGGCGTCGCAGCGCTGTACATCAGGTGCGTCGGGCGCTTGGGAGGCGCGGGCCGCGTGGCGGCTGCATTGGGAGTCACGTCATGCAGGGTTCATTACCCCATGCGCTGCCGCGGCGCGCGTGCCATGTTGGAGATTTGCATGCAGGGTGGTTAGGGGATTCATATGATGACCCAGTGTCGTGCGCGCAGGCGTGGCGCGTCGCTGCCAAACTACTTCTATGGCGGCGGCCAGGAGGGCGGGCGGCGCGCGGGCACGGAGAACGTTATGCAGGTGGTGGGGCTGGGCGCGGCGGCGGCGCTGGTGAGCGCAGAGGCGCATCGGCTTCGGGCGCACATGGGGGCCACGGCGCAGCGGCTGCTGGCGGGCGTGCGGGCGGCGGTGCGGCCGGAGGAACAGGTGGGAGGGGCGGCACAGTGAGGGCCGGGGCTGTTGGGGTACTGTAGGTGTTCCGGCAGGCCTCAATGGGCGTGCGGGCCATGAGCCCGACCTTGAGCATGTCTGACCAGGTCTCACAGTACTGCATCAACCATGCACATTGGTATCGGGCCCGTGCAGCCTGTGTGGCCGGCTCCAGACACGGACGCGGTCAGTGAGCTGCAGCTGCAGCTGCAGCTGCAAGAGCCAAATATACTTCCAGCTGCGCCACATCATGCCGCTGCATGTGCCAGTACCAGCAAGGGGATACAGGCACGGCACGTGCTGGTGGCCCGGTGCGTTACGGGCTGCATGTCGTGTGCCCCGTGCATTGCCGCCACAGGACAAGCTGCGGGTGAACGGCCCCGCCGACCCCTCCCGGCGGCTCCCCAACACGCTCAGCCTCAGCATCCGGGGCCTCAACTCGTCGCTAGCGCTGCAGCGCCTGTCTAGCCAGCTCGCGGCCTCGGCGGGGGCGGCGTGCCACTCGGCGGACGGGCCCTCCGTGTCCAGCGTGCTCAAGGCCATGCGGGTGCGTCGGGCTGCTGGTACCGTACAGCATCAGCTCGCGGCATCACAACCGACCACGTGCCGTCCTTCCTGCCGGGGTATAGGCAGTAGTAGTGTGCCAAACGTGAAGTGCGTTCGTGGCTTCAGTATGCTGGTGAAGACGCTGAAGGCCCATGTCGCTGTGTGAATGTGGAGGCCTTGGGTTGGTAATCAAACGCTCCTCGTCGCTGCGCTCTACGACCCCCTCGGCAGGTGCCGCTGGATTTCGCTGCGGGGACGCTGCGCCTTTCGACCGGCCGCCACACTACCCAAGAAGACGTGGACGCTGCCGTTCGACTTATCGTCGCAGAGGCTCGTCAACAGAATGTCTTGAGCTAGGCGAGCGTAGGCGTGCCGTGGTCTGGTTGATGGCAGTAGCACGCCGAAGGGGTCCTGGGTTACGGTGGGGAGATTGCCTAGTGGTTATGTGGTGAACACGTCTGGCCACGGTCAGGTGCTTCTGCTAAAGTACAAATGTACGCCCAGGTGTATGGGGAATGGTTAAGATCCACGGTTCCTCCGATGCGGGGTCCCCACGTTCCTTTGCATTAGGGTTCCCCAGCAACAGGGGAGTCTCTCCCATGTACAGCCCAACGAACTTGAACCTCGGTCACAGGGTACCTGCGCTTTGGATCACTGTAACTGGATTGTGACGTAGCTGCCTTATTATCTGCGGCCGGTTCTTGCCCTGCTGTTGTTGTAACAGATTTGATACTTTCGCATCGGGGCATCTACTCTACCCCAGAATTGTGCCATCTTGTATACATGTTCTGAAGATTGCTGTTTCCTATGCCTGTGGAGTGGCCAAGAACCTCGGCCTACTGAAGCCCAAGGCCGAGGCCGTTGCAGTTTCCAGGCTGCCTTTGACGATAATGCCCAAGTAACCAGGCTATATAAGTGAAGCCCCAGCCCAGAATGCCAGTTCGGAGTTCGAGCGCAGACAGGCTCGAAGACGGAAGCAGGGCAGACGAGGAGGAACAGCTGCTGCGTAAGACGAGCATAAGCAACGTCTCAATCGTGATGATGGACAGTGATAGTTCAGCCCAGCGTGGGCGTCCCAACTCATTCTGCGTCGACCTGACACCTGAGACGCTTGGCCCCAAAAACGACGTCGAGCGCGCGGCCACAATTGAGTGCGACACACGCGACTGTACAGCACAGCCTCTTTTGGTGAAGTCCGGGTTCGCCCCGGCGCCGGGGAAGGGAGGCTTCGTCGAGCGTGGCGAGCTTCCATCCCTTCCTGAGGTGGGGTCGAGTTCACCTGGGCTAGCGTACCACGTTGCGTACGGCATTAGCGTACCGTATTGGGTCAGCCAAACTTAGCGTTGAAGCACCAGGAGCAACACCACGAGCGCTTGCGGTACACAGGCGAGGTACACCCCACAGCGGTGCACGCCCCGGCCCCCGAACAGCGCACAACTGACGGCATGTGATGTGCCGTCGTACCGCAAAGCCCCTCAGCATCACTTTCCCTTTAGTCTATGCTGCTATTCACGTGCGTTCCTTCCTCCTTGCTGATGCCCTCCCCGCAGTCCCACTGCAGCGTGAACTTCCCCTCGCTGGACGCACCCTGGTACCGCAAGATGTTTGCGTTCGCGGGCCTGGGCTTCCTGGTGGCTGTGGGCTACATGGACCCCGGCAACTGGGCCACGGACCTGGCCGCCGGCTCGCAGTTCGGCTACCAGCTGCTG
>QAXN01000030.1:18419-103844 GCA_004335795.1 Chlamydomonas sp. 3222
CTGCTGTTCGGCATCCCGCTGTGGGCGGGCGTGCTCATCACCGCTGCGGACGTGTTGATCATGATGGTGTTCGAGGCCAAGAACTTCCGCTGGCTGGAGGTGCTGGTGGGGCTGCTCACGTTGGTCATCACGGTGTGCTTCATCTTCGAGCTGGCGGTGTCCAAGCCCGACATGGGCAAGGTGCGTGTCAAGCCACGTGCTGCCTCCTTGACACGTGTTGGAGGCATGGGTTGCAGGTACACAACTTGCCTGCCAGATGTGCTGCATGTCAGCATGCCTGGGTAGTGAGAGCTTGTACAGCATGCTGGTGTGCTGCACGGGCAGGACAGTGAAGCCATTTGTGCGGATTGGCTTCTTGACACCTAGGCCAGGGCATCGCTATTGCAGGATGCGCTTGGCACCAGCTGTTCACAGCGCTTCAACTCTGACCTGTGTGTTTTCACGCCCCCACGTTGCCGTGCCGCTCCCATCGGCAGGTCATGAAGGGCTATCTCCCTTCTACCGCCATCATCACCAACAACGAGATGCTGTACCTGGCCACCGGCATCCTGGGCGCCACCGTCATGCCGCACAACCTGTACCTGCACTCGTCCGTCATCCAGACGCGCGCCTACCCCCGCACCGCCCCCGGCCGCAAGCTCGCCATTCGCCTGGGCTTGTTCGACTCCACCATCTCTCTGTTTGTGGCCTTCATTATAAACTCCGCGATCCTCATCCTGTCCGCCGCTGCCTTCCATTACGGCAACCCACCTCGCACTGACGTGGAAGACATTGGAGAGGCGTACAAGCTGCTGTCGGGCTCCCTTGGTGCAAAGGCCGGCTCCATCCTGTTCGGCGTGGCGCTGCTCGCAGCAGGCCAGAACTCCACCATCACGGGTACCCTGTCCGGCCAGATCGTCATGGAGGGTTTCCTGAACATCAAGCTGAAGCCGTGGATTCGCCGCCTTCTGACACGTGGCACCGCCATCGTGCCCGCCGCCGTGGTTGCTGCTGTGATGGGTCGCGACGGCGTGGCCTCCCTGCTGGTGCTCAGCCAGGTCATCCTGTCGCTGACGCTGCCCTTCGCGGTGTTTCCCCTGGTGCACTTCACCAGTTCCACCAAGTACCTGGGCAAGCACGCCAACAGGTGGTACGCCGCCATCCCGGCCTGGATCGTGTTCTTGGTGCTGTCGGGCCTCAACATCAACCTCATCGTGCGCAGTGCCATGTCGGGAGAGTTCGGCAGCCTGGGAGGCCACCGCTGAACATGTTGAGCAGTCAGCCTGGGTGTTGCATGAGGAGGGGGAGGGGGCCGAGGAGAAGGGGAGGCGATGGGAGCGGTCGTTTGCGTGGGAGTGGTGGTATGGCGGCGCGTGCGTGGCAGTCGCAGCAGGGGTTGTGGGCGCAGCTTGGCATTTTTGTTGAGACGAAAGGACAGGGCCTTACGGGCATTAGGGGTTGCTCAGGAGCTTGCTCCGTTTTTGCCTCAATCCCCGAGGGGCTGCTGCAAGCAGTGGATACGACGCCTGGCGTGACTGTTGCTGACTAGCGTTGCTGCAGCGCATACGTCGTACGCACAGATGTGCCACTAAGCCATCAGGTTAGTGTTATTAAGCGGGCGTTTTTGCTAGGCAGCATACCTGGTTCGGCCCAGTGTGTTGCCCAGTTCTCGCTGCGCCGTTGCTGTGACCGACCTGGTGCTGGTGGTGCTGTTGGACATGCCATGCTGTACCTGGAGGATGAAGCTGTAATACAGAGTGTAGGTGCAATCTTGCTGCAGCTGACAGATGTGATTAGCAATGTCCGTGAGCTGATGCGGTTGACACCTTGCCCCCTTGCCTGATCGATGCCAGGACGTCTGGTCAAGTTACACTTGCCAGCGCACGCGGGTGTGCCCAAATGGCAGGTGCAGCGGCATGACCGTATGCGGCTCCTTGGACACACATACTTGGCTGGAGTCATTGGTGAGCACAGCTCACGTCCCTTCACAGCCTGTGTCTATCTTGTACGCGGCCTGGTTTATGGCGTCTGGGGCGCGGCAGAGGCAGGCACAGACGACATGACGCCTCCCAACATCCCCACAATGAGTCAGTGTTTGACGAGCGGAAAGGGCATGGAAATGATCCATGGTGCTGCTTTACCTGCCAATAGCAACTCCAGAAACAAGGCAAGCCTCTTCAACTCGCGTGACACACACAGGACATGTGCTGCAGGAGTGCAGCAGCTCAATTGGTCCCGTGCTACCTGTCCAACCGACAACGACCATCAGCTATCGATACTGGATACTGGATTGCCTGGATTGCAGCCTCGCAATGTGCATGTCCATCGTTATAGCCAGGCATTGGAGTTGTCAAGCACTGTAGCAGATGACGTCGGAAAGCCCCGGCGCGCTGTATTTAGGCCTTGACGTCGGAACCCAAGGGACGAAGGCTCTCCTATACGACAACGATACTCATACAGTCGTTGCCATAGGCAGCTCCTCCTACGGTCTGATACCGTCTGACGTGCCGGCCCGCGCTGAGCAGCACCCGGACACATGGCTCGAGGTAGACACACCACGCCTCGCAGAGTCATTCTCGCGAAAGCCCTACGATGTGAGCCTTTACTACCTCAAAGCAATGCTGTGTACGGCGGCCTGCATGCGCACAGGGTATCCGCCAGGCTACTGCGCAGGCCTTAGCCCAGGTGCCGGGCGCTGGCCGCCGAGTCAAGGGGCTGGCAGTGTCAGGCCAGCAACACGGCATGGTGTGCCTTGACGCGCACGGCAAGGCAGGTGGAGCAAGGTATCCTGCCCCTCTAAAGGGTTCAGCAATGGCTGCTGGCAGCTTTGACTTTTAAGAGTCCTGCTTGCTGTCGACGTGCCGGGGCTGGCAAGGCGCTGTCCTACTGGCAGCAACAAGGTAGCACCACAGCCTACCGCTGAGCAGGCACTGACACGTTGAACGCGGATTAACACACTGCGTGGGAGTGTTGCAGGTGCTGCGGCCTGCCAAGCTGTGGTGCGACACGGAGAGCGCAGCCGAGGCTCGGGAGCTGTCGGACGCCTTCGGGTGGACCCTGGTAAGCAGGTACCCATGTTCACGCACGAGCCCAGCAGCCGACACACGTGGACGAAGTGGCGTGCGTGTGCCCCACGGCCCATGACACGCTGCCCATATGAGCGCATACTTTTCTTGCGCCAAGCCCGACCGTGCAACACACATAGGAAATCTGAGCTGGTGCTCGCCCTTTGTCAACCGGCACGCACTGGGCAAACAAGCTTGCAAGGGCTGCACTGAAGCAGGCCTTTCCAAGGTATGGAGCGTTAGGCATTATCAGCAAGCGCGACCATGCCTCAGCTCTGGGTGTCGCCCCGTATCCCCAGGTCCCCAGCTTCACTGTCACCAAGTTGCTGTGGCTGAAGCGCCACGAGCCGCATGTGTTTGACGCCACGCGCACCGTGTTGCTGCCGCACGACTACGTCAACCTGTGGCTCACAGGCAGGGCGGCCATGGAGGTGCGGCTGAGCTGACTGGGGCTTCACTCACGCATTCGACACGCTGTTCAGTATCAAGTCTGGTCCGCCTGCCCGCGACACGCTCCTGCTCCTGCTCCTGCACCGCCATGCCGACATAATCACCAACACAGCCGGAACGGACCCGCTTTGTGCAGTCCCCCTACTATCCTTCCCTCCCATTCAAGGGTCACCTCAACGCCCTGCACCTTCCCTGTCGTGTCCCTGCTTGCCTGACGGCCGCCACCTTTGTCCGGCACCTTCACATCTGCCTCCCAACGTTTCATACGATCCCTGTCTTCGCTTCCCGCCCCGCTCGGCTCCCTTCACGCAGTGCGGCGACGCGTCTGGCACGGGCTTGCTGGACTTGGCCACACGGCAGTGGGACGTGGGCGCCATGGACAGGGTGGACCCGCGGCTGCGGGACATGTTCCCGCCGCTGTTGGGGCCGGACCAGGTGGGGCTCGGTGTGTTGCACAGGCAATGCAAGCGCATGCGTGGCCGCGTGCCTCGGCAGCAGCAACGCCGTGCCCCTGCCACGCCGTGTAAGCAGTCTGGTGGTGGTCCTATCCGCTACCGGCAAGGGCTACCAAGCCAGACATTTGTGCACCGGGGTAAGGGCGTTGGGTTGCTCCTCGCCGTATCTCATTACGTCCTGGCAGCGACTGAACGCCATCCGTAGCCACGCAAGACGCAAGGCGCAGCACCGAAGCCAAGGGCAACCCGCGCTCCCCTAGCACCTTTCTTACCCCGTCGCCTATCTCCCACAGGCTGTGGGCTCGCTGCTGCCCGAGGTGGCCAAGCAGCTGCGCCTCACCGCGGGTATCCCCGTGGGGCCGGGCAGTGGGGACAATGCAATGAGCGCTCTTGGGGCGGGCGCCATCAGGTGTGTATATATATCAGGTGTGTATGTGAGGCCCTCACGCCAACCAGGCCCATGCAGCTTGGTCCTAGTACCGGTTGCCCTTGCACGAGCACAGGGGACACGCTACACAGGGGGGAGCCCTGAATCGTGCACAGTGGCCTTCCCTTCACCCCTTGCGCACCTTCGCCTCCACCTTCGCAGTCCCCAGTGTCCCCCCATGCTGATTGACCCGTGCGTTGTCCTAATGCCTTGCCTGTCCCACGGGCTAGCTTGTGCCTGCTGCCAGTCAAGCTGTTACAGCACACACGCCAACACCCGGTGACCTGCCGTGACCTGCTGGCCCCGCCGCAGCGATGGCTCTGTGGTCATGTCCCTGGGCACCAGCGGCACCGTGTTCGCGCGCTCGCCCACGCACCTGCCCGACCCCTCGGGCGTCATCGCGCCCTTCTGCGACGCCACGGGTGCCTACCTGCCGCTGCTGTGCACCCTCAACTGCACGCGGGTGCTGGAGGAGGTGAGGGGCAGCGGGCCAGGGAGGAGCGGGGGCCACAGGCGCACGGATTTGTAGTTGTTCCTGCGTACGCACCATCGATGGTGCTTGCAGTCTACGGAAAAGTCTAGAACCTGGACATGTTGCAAATAACTCCAACCTGGGTGCTACCGCAATAGGAATCACCCTATATCTGGGGAGTGGGCTGCTGAGCCCGTGTCCTGCGCCGCATGTGTGCTCCGCCAGGTGCGTGAGATGTTCGGCTTGGACCACGAGCAGCTGACGCGGCTGGCGGAGGCGGAGCCGCCCGGCTGCTGCGGGCTGACGTACCTGCCGTACCTCATGGGGGAGCGCACGCCCTGCTGGCCGCACGCGTCGGGGGCGGTTCTAGGGCTGCGGCCAGGTGGGGAGGGGAGGAGTACTAGCGGAAGTGGCTCTGCCATATGCACGACGTCAAAATGACCGGCTGCTGTAGAGAAACACTCCGTGCAGTCCCTCACGTGCTCGTGTGTGCTGGCGTCCAGGCCTGGTAGTTGTCCTGGCTGCCGCTCCAATACCTATTGCCGTACGGTGTACGGCAATCCCGCAGGCCTCATGCGCCCCGGTCTGCTGTACCGCGCCGCCATGGAGGGCGCCACGCTGGCGTTACTGAGCGGCTTCCGGCGCATGGTGGGCGCGGGGCTGGCGCCGGCGGCGGAGGGGCTGCGGCTGGTGGGCGGCGGCGCGCGCAACAGCCTGTGGCGGCGTATGGCGGCGGACGCCTTCCAGATGGCCGTGCTGCTGCCGGCGGAGGCTGAGTCGGCGGCACTCGGGGCGGCGCTGCAGGTGTGTGGCGAGGGGAGGACACTGTTCAAGGCTCAGGTCACTACGGAAATGCTGGTGCTGGATGGCTGGGGGCCGCGCGGGTTGCGAAGGGTGCGGGGTTGCGGAGCGGGCAAGGGCAGGGCAGGGTCGGGGCAGTCGAGTGTGACAAGCAGCCGTGTGCGGGCATGCTGAAGTGTACAGCTGGTGCTGCTGCGGTAGCCATCCTGTTCTCAGAAGCTGTCCGAGTTGTGCCTGCGTCGGTTTCCCTGACGTCGTGGACCGGGCCGCATGCACCCCGCACAGCACAGCACCTTTGACGGCGGCCATGCATTACACTGGTACCTGGGCCGCCCAAGCCCGCACTGCAACCCGCCGTACGTGCCTCCTGCATTTATATCGCCGCAGAGCGCTGGACAGCGGCAAAGCACGGCGCACAAGCACCCACACTCAACCCCCCGTGTCCTGCCTCCCGCCCATGCGACGCTCGCGCCCACCCCCAGGCAGC
The DNA here is from genome assembly GCA_004335795.1 of Chlamydomonas sp. 3222. Classification (NCBI taxonomy): domain Eukaryota; kingdom Viridiplantae; phylum Chlorophyta; class Chlorophyceae; order Chlamydomonadales; family Chlamydomonadaceae; genus Chlamydomonas; species Chlamydomonas sp. 3222. Next base: position 24,556 of record QAXN01000030.1, read on the forward strand.
GGCGGTGGTGCAGGGAGTCTCCGTGGCGGACTATGTGCGCGCGCACCCCCCGCCGCTGCAGGGCCTGGTGGTGCACCCAGAGCCGTGGGTCGCTGCCGCCTACCAGGAGGCGCTGGAGCGGTTCGAGCGGCTGGGGGCCAAGCTGTTCGGAGGGGAACAAGGGCCGGGGCCGGGGAGCAACGCGCCAGGGACCCGGCAGTAGCGCTTGGGTAGTGCACGGAGCGCGGCGTGCGTGTGTTGCAGGAAGGGGTTTTCAATCCACGGGGGTGGCATGTCGCACAGCAGACCTTGTGCTGCTACCGGTGATAACGCAGTGGCGCCCCGCTGGGGCGGGCAACGGCCGCATTGAGTGTTGAGGGCTGGAGTGTTGGAATGGAGTGCCACACGCTGCGTGCCCTGCACTCGCATACAGCGCAATCAGATAGCTTTTTTTTCTTCGTGAGATAGCTGGCTGGCTGTCTTGTGCCTGCTGGTGGGCACTACAAGGATTGTAGGCAAGAGCGCGCCTTACCTTGGCTTTCAGCCTCGCAAGCACGCACATGCCGTTACAAGGTGGCACCTCTTCCTTCATATCGAAACAGGTTCGGCTTTGCGTGATCACGCGATGTAAGTCTTACGGCAAGCATGTCCAACAGCGTAGCCGGCCCCGTCCGCGCCGAAGGCAACAACGTCTGTTCTGTGGTGTTTTGGTTTCAGGTCCTCTTCGCCCCTAGGTGTTCCCTGCTTCCGGTTTGGGGTCCCCTGGGTTGGGCTTTGGATCGGTCCCTTCCCCTCTCCTTCCCTGTAAACCTTTCCACAGAAAAAAAGCATCCATCCTCTTGATTCAGCAGGACACAGGACACAGGTACGTCTCCGAAGGGAGGAGAGACCACAATGCAGGGAGGAGAGACCACAATGCATGCCACAAATTCACCCGCAAGCGTATAAAACAATCAAGGGGGACGTCATCTGATGGTCGCTGACACGCCCCTACGCCCGGTTCCGCCCAGGGCAGGCGTGACAGTCCCGTTACTACACCAATGTCCACGGCTATAACTTGACATGCCTCAGTCCTGTTGCACTACAGCCATGGTGCCACCTTCCAGCTGGGGCCCGGCCGACCCCTCCTGCTGCCCCGAGCCCGCTCCTTCCCTCTGCGCCGCCGCCTCCCTCCACGCGCGCGCCGCCGCTGCCCGCCTCTCACGCTTGTCCTTGGGAGGCTTGTGCGGCATCGCGGCCGCCCCTGCCGCCACCTGCGACGCCGCCCGCTGCACGTCCTGCGGGGGGTGCATTCAGAAAGTGCATCGAGTCGCATTTAGTTCATCTTTGCAGGGGTATGGTCGAGCGGCTCACTGACGCTAGCCGCATTGCGGCAACTGGAGTACTGGACAGCCCGACAGCCCGACCGTTTGCAGCGACATGGGGACAGCGCGACATATGCCTTTCTTTTGCCTGCAAGGACAACCCTCAGAAGCTCACCAGGCGCTGAACAGTACAGCTGACCGCCATCCCCAGCACCCACGCCCACGCCCCACCCACGCCCCACGCCCCACCTGCAGCGCCACGCTCCCCGCGTTGGCCTTGTTGGCGGCCCTGTTGCTGCCGAACTGCGCCGTGTTGGACAGCTTGCCGATGCGGCTGCCGAACTGGATGGCGCGCTTGACACGGCACGCGGCACGTGGCAGACCCAGCAGCGCCAGCGCGCGGCGGAGCACCGCCTTGTCTCCCCGGCCCGGGGGCAGCTCCAGGTCTGGGGACAGACAGTAGCGGCGGATGCAACTTCTTCAGCAGGGAGCGGCATCACAAAATCTCAAGCCCATCCGTACAGAAAGGCCACTGGGTACCAGGTTAGACGGCCACCTGGCGCAAGTGCAGCCATCGCCTGCCCCGGCACAACTGGTGCACCCATTTAACACCAGCATGTGACACGAGCAGCGGGCCGCCAGCACTACCCATCAAACGCCGCGGCCCCGCCCCTTGGACCCTTACCTGCAATGTCCCGCAGCCGCATGTGCAGCAGCAGCTCCATCACGTGCTCGTCCAAGAAAGGGTGCCGCGCCTCTCGCCCCCAGTCGGACACCAGCCGGTCGTCGCGCCCCAGGTTCCGCAGCCACAGCCGCCGTACGTCCACCTCCAGCTCCGAAGCCAGCCCTGCCGTACCGCGCTCGCGGTACTTCGTACGGTGCCTGCCGTACCCCCCGCACTGCTCGTCCGCGCCGTGCCCGAGGAACACGACACGTGCCGCCGAGCCATAGAACGGCAGGTCCTCCTCGTCGGCTGCGGGAGCCTTATCGCCATGTAAACCATTTAGTCCTGACTTATGCGCTTGACCGGTGCGGCTGTGCGTGTCGTGAACGGGTGCGGGTGCTGGTCGGGGAGCGGGGTGTGGTGTTTGAGGCGTGGGAGGCGGCAGGCGCATGCTGCCTTGCCCCGCCACCGCTAGCCACAGCGCCGCTCCGATGTTGAGGTCCATGACTGTGCCCGCAGGCCGCAGCAGCGAGAGCAGGTGGGACCTGCGGCGGTGCAACGGGAGTTGAGGCCAGGGTCGGGATGGAGTGGATGCAGGGGCCAGAGAGCCCATGGCAAGAAGCGGAGATGAGTTCGAACTGCACGCGTAACTAGACTGCCTAGCGCCGCGTAAAATTACATGGGGATCTACAGCGGCAACCACGGGGTACTGAATTCAAGTGTCGGGGAGGCGCCGTACATGGGTTTCTGCTACATACAGTCGACCTGCACACGCTCACAGCCTACCTCCTGTCGTGCCCCGTTCCATCCACAACGCCCCTCCACGGCCCGACTCCTGGCCCGACCCCTTCTGGGCCCACCTGTGCCGCTCCACGTCCGCCAGCTCCGCGTCCACCTCCAGCAGCCGCCACCGCCGCCCGGGGCAGGCGCCCGCCAGCTCCAGCAGGGCGTCGCGTGCAGCCAGGCGGTCGGGGGAGGGGCAGGTGGGGCCGGCGAAGCACACGTTGGCAAGGTCTGGAGAGGCGCAGGGGAGGAAGGACGACCAGTCAAGGTAAAGCCCGTTGACCCCGGGTGATTTAGGGAACCTAACGCGGAGCCTGGAGTTTGGGGGTTGGTTTGGGGGCAAACCAGGGGCTGCACCCAAGCGGCCTGGATGTTGTACCAGCAAGCCCGCCCCCCTCGCTTTGCTGAATCAGTACCAATCTTATCGGGTGCGGCACAGACGTAGAGCCTCACCTATGGGCACGTGCAGGGGCAGCGCCCGGTGTGCAAGCGCGGCCAGCAGCACGCTGTCCACCCCGCCGCTGAACAGGACCAGCAGCGGGGAGGCGGGCTCAGCAGGAGAAACGGAGTGGGAATGGGAGTTGGACGGGAGAGTGGTACAGGATGAGCCTGGAGCCGCTGCTGCCGAGGAGGAGGCCGGGCATGTGGGGCCTTGGAAAAGGTTCGGGTGTCCGCGGGCAGAAGGAGGGCTGTCAGGAGGCGCTGAGGGGGGCTGGCCGGCAAGCAGCTGGGACAAGGCAGGGGTGGGAGGGGCGAGGGGTGTGCCGGTGCGCCAGGAGGGCTGCGGCCGCGTGCCGCTCGCAGCGGCTGAGGCGGCGGTGGCCGCGGCGTAGGCGGCCGCGGGGTGCGGCGAGCGGGCCTCGATGCATGCGCAGCGCACGCGCACCGCCGCCTGCATGCCGCATGCCATGGCCGGCAGAGTTAAGTGGTGCAGCGTGTGTCAACCCAGCTGCATTCAAACAGCGTGCGGTGCGTGGGAAGGATTCCGCCTCGAGCACACCGCATGCGCTCGGATCACCGTGACTCGCTGATTAAAATGAATGCGCACGGCCAGCTAAGCAAAGGGCAGCATCATCAGGCCTTTACAGCCCACCGAACCACCCAAACAGCACCCACTTACTACCCACCCACCGACCCACCCACTCACTATTCACCCACCCACCAGCAGCACGTTGAGCAGCGCCAGCGCCGCTGCGTCCCCCGCCTCGCGGCCGCAGCCCAGCTCCTTGCACAGCGCCTCCACACCCTCCCCGCCTGCCGTCCGCCCAACCGCCTGCTGCTCGCCGTCTTCCGCACTCCCGCCAACTCCTGCCTGGCCCTCGGCGGCTACGCTGCTGCCAGGATCCCGGCCCTGACAGCCAGAACCAGCGTCGTCCTGCTCGGGGCACAGCTCTGCTGGTGCCTGTTGCGCATGCCGCTGCTGCAGCAGCTGTGCCCCTTCGTCACGGGGAGTGGACAGGACGCCGTCTGCCCCATCCCGGTGACGGCGGTAGTGCTGCAGCTGCAGCAGTAGTTCATCCCGCCAGAGGTGGTGCACCAGCGGCAGCCGCCGGCCGCCCAGCACCACGGTCATTGCCGAAGGAGGCTGCTGACCCGCGTCCTGCTCGCCCTCCCGTGCCTCCCACTCCCGCTGCCGCTGGCTTCGGCCACCATCACTGGGATGCGAGCTGACATCGTTTGCCTGTCCGAGCGGTGGCCCTATATCTGAGAGATCCAAACTGTAGATGCCCGGCGGCAGCTCGGTCCAGTACCCATCACTGCCTGTGGGCTCCCCCTCACCCTCGCCCCCGTCACCTTCCCCGCCGTCACGCCGCCCCTGGCTGCTGGGGGCCCTCCCCTGGCCCCCGTGCTGCTCGCCCATGGCCGCAGGCGCATTATCAGCATCCTTGCAGCAGCTGCTGGCGGCTTCCGCCTCCGCGTCCCCCTGTGGCCGACCCGTGGGTCTGTCGTCCAGGGGCGACACAGAGCACGCCACCAGGCGCGGGTCGGAGCTGTCCGGGAGGTGCACCAACAGACTGCGCCGGCCTGCAGGCGTGGCAAGGCATGAGCAAGGAGATGACCAGGCTTTCCCCACCTAGATTGAGTTAGAGGCAACGCAGACAAACAGCCCGCTGCAGAGGCGACAGGTGTGGTTGCTCGTAGAACAGCTTGCGGCTGGTCGCCAAGGGAGACCTCCCTGCCTGTCATTGGGCCGCATGCACCCTCACTGTCTCACCGAGGACGTCCCTGCCCATCCACAACCTCCTGCTCCCCGCCTCCCAGAACAGCACCGCCCACGGTCCGCGCAGGCCGCTCAGCACCTCGACAACCCGAGGCACGCCGCTGCCGCCGTCGCCCGAAACCTTGCTGTCATCCTGGCACAAACCGTGCTCCTGCACGCCGTGCTGTGTCCCTGCCTTCCCCTCCTGCTGCTGCTCCAGGAGCGCCTGCTGCTCCTGCTGCTGCTGTGTGCGTCCCCCTGTCAGTGCGGCCAGCAGGCACTCCCCGTCGTTCGCACCCGGGGGCACGTGCAGGCCCCCGAATACCTCGCCTGGGGAAAAGGGTGGAGTTAGGTGGTAGGACGAGAAGGGGGAAAGGATGGGGTTTGCAAGAGCCGCATGACCAAATGACAGCGACAGAGCTACAATGTACAAGCAGGCAGCGGCTAGGCAGGTGGAATGCCTGTGGGAGAGGGATGCGTAAGGGTTCCACGGTCACGTGACAGTGCGTACTGATAAGCTGCTAAGAAAGACTGCTGTAGGTTCCCTTCAGCCGTTGTGACAATGGACTACACACCCCAGGGCCTAGTACGGGATTTAATTTCACCGTGTCGAGTGCCTTCAATTTCCATCAAGGCGCAATGGGACACATGGTATCAGCACTACGTCAAGACCAAGTTCCGCCCTACCACGTCACGGCTTTGTTTTTAGCAGGGTTAATATGGTATCAGCACGTGACACGTGGCATCCGGGGGCGCAGCTACCGACCCTCTCCGTGCGCCTGCAGCCCCGCCCGTACCGTTGAAGCAGAGGACGTCCCCTGCAGGGGTACGTCCAGGGCAGGCGCTGTGCCTGCTGCCCCGCAGCTGCAGCAGGGTGGCCGCGAATGTGAGGGTGAGGGCGGGGCCTTGTGGGCCCTCCGCCTGCGCCTCCGCCTCCGCCTCGGCCCCTGTCATTGGCCGATGCCCGCCACCGACTGATACGCACGGTAATACTACCTGGGTGTCGTGGAGTTGGGAGCACCCTGACTCAGCAATGCATAAAATGTTGTTTGCAGTGCACGGTACGTGTTCGGCTCTGTGTCTGCGCCCAACCTTGCAAGCGCCTGGTAAGCACCCGTCCTATTCGCCAAGCGTCTGCTTTCCCATGCCATGAGTCCTGTTCCAACGCTCCCCTCCCTCCCACGAGAGCGTGTGTCAGCTACACACGCATCACGGCGAACAAGCGCCGTTGGAGATATCTGACAGATCGGCACCATTCAACCGCTTCCATGTGGGGCTGAAAGCGGCAGGTCGCTTGGGAAAGGAGGCCATGCAGCATGGGTAAGAGGGGTTAGCACAAGGCTCTGAACCCGCACCTGCGCAGCGCCTTGGCCGTCGGGTCCGCGGGCATAGAGTTCGGGCAACAAACACGTGGCATTATACTGTTCATTGCACTTTGGGCTTGGAAGCGAGGGCGCGGCTAAGCGCCGCGCTGCTACATGACCACTTGAAGCTCCGTGAGTTTGTTCGCACGGTGATGCCCGCTCAGTTGCTTCTATATTTCCAGCTATCAACAAGATACCGCACATGTCTATTGGGGCTTCCGCGCAGCCGGTGAACGCCCTGTCGCGTTTAACAGCGCGCCTTTTCCGCAATGGCCCCCTTGCGCTGAAGGGTAGAAGCTGCTACTTCAATAACATTCGATGTGCCTAAGAAGGCGCGTGCGTTGATACTGCGTGCTCTTGGCTTCGGTGCCCTGTCACGTGTCGGCCCAGGTACGCCAACCGCAGGGGAGGGGCTCAACCCGTGCAACTGCGCTGCCAACGTCTAGCAGCGAACTCACAGAAGTGAATCTAGTCCACGGCGTCCAAACCGTCCTTCTGTACCGTAATCTTGCCATAACTTGACGCTCCCGGTGAGCCTCGTGGAAATGGGAAAGCGAGGGCGTGCAGGGCTCAGCACACGATCTTCACGCCACGTGCATGCCACGACCAGCGCAGTTGCGGTTCATGCGCTTATAGACGGAGGTCGTGTATGGCTGGATTCCGGCCTGCTGGTCACTTTCAGCTGCTTCCCTGGGGTAACGCCTGGGACAATAACAGGAGGCGGTTCAGGGTTACACACCGCAACTTATGGAGTACGGTACTCTGTACCAGCACACCAGGGCGCTGCGGTGCAACGTGTAGGCCCCTGCTGGGGCTATGCCTGGTACCCTGCTGCAATGCGCACCGAACTCATGCCTTCCCCATAACAGTACGCACGACGACTGTGGCCTGGCCGCCGATGTCACACCCCAGGGCTGCAGCCTGCCACTGCTGTTCGGCGGCTGGGACCTGGGGGGGCTGGTGGCCAGCAGCACGCGGCCGGGCTGTTCGAACGAGGCGGCGCGCAAGCTGCTGACCGACTTCGGGCTGCAGATCAGCCAGGCGCTGTACACGCGGGCCACGCAGGCCGAGCTGGCGGCGGGTGGGTGTGGCGGGGGTGCATGGCAGGGGCGGGCGCGGGACGGTGCGGGCAGGAACACGGCTTGAAAGCAAGGCACGTTGGGGCTTGGTATCGCAGTGTTGGCTGCCTTGCGGAACGAGAGGGTCCAGGTTAGAGTGCAACGCCCAACCGCTCCGTTACCACCGCTGTACTTTACGGCTCTGCCTGGCGCCCTGCACGGTTGCAAAAGGGCGCCCTGGCTGCTGCTCGCGTAGGGCACACCGTGGGGCACACAGCGTACTGTGCAAAGTTGGTGTTCTCTTGAGTGACAGCACTGCTGGCTCACCCATGCCGCATAGCAATAAGGAGGACAGGGTTGTTTGGATCGATGCTCTACCTGCTGGCATAAGCTAGGACCACCGGGGAGGCAGTTGGGAGGCAGGTGCACCGAAACGCGTTGAGTGAGGGTTCGCCGCTATCATAACTTCTATCAATGAGTCGCACGGCTTGCTTGCACCTCGCATTGCGCATCGACTGAGAGAGAGTCGGAGGGTGTCGGAGGATTCGGGGCAAACTGTTCCGGAAGGAGGGCCGGGATGGCATCAGAAAAGCACGCGGGAAACGTCGCCTTGCGTAGAAATGTTTCACCCATTTACAAACCGGACGGCAAGCTGGTGGGCATAAGTTGCATTGGCAGAGGAGCGCGATCGGCCTTGCTGGAAGGCGCGATGTGGCATTACGCTGTGCGGCGGCATGGTGGCGATTCGGCATGTACGGCAGGCGCCGGCCCTAGGATCTTATGCATCCTAAGGCAACTGGTGCCAGAAGGGCAGAAGCACTATACACGTTTTTGTGTCTTTCTCTATGTTTGCCGGAGCTGGCTGAGCAGCTGCGGCAGAGGCGAGCATCACTAATATCGTTGTTTCGACGTTTCAAATTTCCAGGCCATCAACACCTGTGGGATAAGCTTGGCCAGAGTCGTTGGAAGCGCCACCATCTCCGTCGGCGACCGACAGCAAGACGGCGTGTTGCAAGAAGTCGACACGAGGATCTGGCGCGGCCAAGCACGGCTGACTGATCTAACGATTCGGGTTTACTGACTCAGTATTCGCGAGGTAAGAGAGGAACTGGCTGTTGCCGGATGCAAAACCCTTTCCCACGTTGCCGCCGACACGGCCCGGATCGAAACCACTTTGCCTTGAACTGTGCTTGGACATGGCCTTTTCAGTTTTAATTTCGAGGCCGAGGATGCTGCGTGACCAGGATTTGACCTGAAACGACCCCATTTGAAGCCTTGCATATGTGACCCATGGGTCGTTGCGCAGCATCGACGGCCCCATATGGTTCAATTGATTTCGCCGTAGTAAGAGGCGCCCTTAGCCGCCCCCTAAAGGCTTCAGGACCTGCCGCTCGCCGGCGGCGGGCCCAGCAGGGCCCAACAGGGCCCGGAGCTTCTCAGTCCCGACAGCGGTGCGACAGAAGGGCAACACGAATCCAGTCCTAGTCCCAAGCTCACTGTGCATGAACTTACGCACACGTGAAGCATCACAACTCCAACAACCAAGCCTGGACCCTTCCCTCCCTGGCCGGCCCTGCTGCTGCCAACAGGTACCGCCTCGGCGGCGGCCTTCTCGCCCCTCTCAGCGACGCCGTCCACGATGGCAGCCGTGTCACCCCACGACCCGCTGCTGGCCACTAACGCCTCCTCCCCACCCAGCATGCCACAAGCACAGCGCCCACAACAGCACGACCACCAGCAGCAGCAACCAAAGCAGCAGCTGCCAGCGCACCAGCGGTTCCTCAAGGGTGTGGCCATCAGCGTGTGGCAAAACGCCCCCGACTCGTGCGCTGCCTCCCAGTGGACCTCCTTCGCGCGCAAGCCGCACACGCTGGGCCAGCGGCTGGGCGCAGCACTGCGCGGCGGCAACGGCAGGGGCCCGCAGATGCGCATTGACGACGGGTCACCTGACTTCTGGAACCGGTAAGAGCTTGCTGCAGAATGCTCCTCGGCACGAGGGCTTGTTGATATACCTCACATCGTGCCCTTCCCAAGGCACTTCTGTGCACGTTCCACTCTGTAAGGTGACCTGCCGATAACGTTACACGCCATCCCATGCCTAAAAGCACATCCCCTACACGCTACCCTGCCGTACTCACCTACCGTTCCGGTGCAACGTGTCCTCGTCCTCGCCCACAGCTACCATGAAGACATCGCCGCCGCCAAGGCCCTGGGCTGCAACAGCCTGCGCCTGTCGCTGGAGTGGGCGCGCGTGATGCCCTCCGGCCCCGGCCGCGTGGACGAGGCGGCGGTTGACCGTTACCACGCCATCTTCGACGCCTGCCGCGCCGCGGGCGTGGAGCCCATGCTGACGCTGCACCACTTCACGCACCCCGACTGGTTCCAGAAGCTTGGGGGCTTCGAGAAGGAGGCCAACATACGGTGAGTTGGCGAGGAAACATCCGGGTCGAAGGATCCGGGGCGAAGCACGGGAGCGGAGCGGGTTTGTGCTGGACCTGCACTCGCAAGGACATGTAACGCTGGCTCCGTTGTACGGTACCACGCACAGCCCATGGGCCATGGCCCTATACCAACAGATGGCATCCAACGCAGCCGACGCCACACCAGGGGCGGCTAGTTGCACCAGTGGTGACAAGCTCGGGGAGTAGACCTGACCCTTTGGCCGTTGCCGCCCCAGGTACTTCGAGGAGTGGGCGGCCACCGCGTACCGCCTGTTCCAGCGCCACGGTATCGCACTGTGGGGGACCTTCAACGAGCCCACCTGCGCCGCCTTCACCGGATACATCGTGGGCATACACGCGCCCGGCCGCCGCGGCGCCGTGGCCGCCGCCGGCGCCGTGCTGCTGCACATGCTGCGTGCACACACCGCCGCCTACCACGCGCTGAAGCGGGAGGGCGGGGAGGACGTGCGCGTGGGGCTGGTGCACCAGCACATCCGCTTCGAGCCGGAAGGTGCGTTGCTGATTGCGTACACGACCGGCAAGCGGGGTAGGCGGCGGGGATTGTCGCAGGGATGACACGGGCCGCTGGCCGATGGATTTGCTGAGCATTATACATGTAGCCTTTTGGGCTCCTGCACTATGCGTGCATGACACATACTGCCGTACCCGGCTGCCGCTCCGTTCACTTCCAGGCACTGGCGGGCTGTACGGTGCAGCCAAATGGACGGCTGATTGGCTGACGCACTGGTGGGTGCCCGGTGCCGCGGCCGTGGTTGTTGTGACCTGTTGTCAAACCCCGCACCTCAAGCTGCAAAGCACAACACCGCATGCACCTCAAGCTGCAAAGCACAACACGGCATGCATCGGTATCCTCGCTGATGCGAAGGCTTGGCTGGACAAGGCGCTCACCGTTGCGCCCCTGTTTGCCGCTCCCGCCGTCGCCCCTCCCAGCGTGAGCCAAACCTAGTGCGGGCCCACGCTTACGCTGTTCTCACTTTCCGCTCCCTGACAGCTTCGGCTGGGATGTGGTGCACGCCTACATGCTGAGCGGCACCTTTGAGTGGCGACTGCTTGGCCCGGGCCGCGGGGGCAGCGGCGGCATGCTGCGGGCGCAGGAGGCGGCGGGCCGCCCACCGTGCGACTGGTGGGTACGCTGTGCACTAGGGTAGCAGTGCGACGGCATGAGACTTGTCATGCCCAGTACCGTGTGGTAATCACGATGACGCTGTACGTTGAGAGCCCTGCTTGCAGCCAGTAACACAAGTCTCCTTGAACTGCGCCACGCGCACCAAACCGATCCCTCACCCCGTGTCTGGACGCTGAAGGTACAGTGCAAGCAACTTGCACTCCTGCTCAAACCCACCTGCACCCCTCACTCACTGCCCTCCAGGCTGGGCATCAACTACTACACTCGCGTGGTGCTGTCGTGGCGCCTGGCCTTCACCGCGCGGCCGGGCGAGGTGCTTACCGACATGGGCTGGCCGGTGGTGCCTCAGGGCCTGGGCCAGGCCATCGCACACAGCGCCGAGCTGGGCATACCGCTGTACGTCACGGAGACGGGGCTGGCGGATGGCGCGGACGACAGGCGGGCGGGGCTCATCGCGGCGTACTGGGACCAGGTGCGTGCGGGGCAGGGTCGTGGGCACGTGGAAGTGCAGAGGCTTGCACCTTCCCGGCGTGGTAACGTTCAGCGCTGCAGGCACTGCTGCAGGGCAGGGTGCTTCGCACGGAGCTGTGTGTGGGTCTGCGTGGTCGTGTGTTGCGAGGCGTACGGGCGTGCGCTCATACCCTGGTGCGCGTTGCACACCGCTTCGCCCTCCAGGTGTCCCAGGCGGTGGCCTCCGGTGCCGACGTGCGTGGCTTCTATTACTGGACGCTGGTGGACAACTTCGAGTGGCACCTGGGCTACAACATGAAGTGAGTGGCAGCCGGGGCCAGCATGACAGGAGGGGCCAGCATGACAGGAGGGGCCAGCATGACAGGAGGGGCCAGCATGACAGGAACAGAGCCACATCGGGGGTGGGCGTTGCCTGTGGGCACGTGGCGGACGGCAAGAGGCACACAGTGCCAGGGCAGGGAAGGGCCTAGACCGCTGCCTCGCGGGGGGGATGCATGGCAGGGTTGGGTCGTTCGCGCGGTAATACCAGTCAAGGTACGGTACCTACCAACGGTGTGAAATGGCGCTACCTGTCATACGTAAATGGGTGTGGACGGGTGTAGGGACAGCGACAGCCCTGGCACGTCGGTCTCACCTCAGGTACCCCATCGCAACCCCCACCCCCCACGCCAGGTTCGGGCTGTACGAGTGGACCCACGCGCCGCCCGGAGCCCAGCCGCACCCCGCCGCCGGCCCCCACAACCGCAAGACCGCTGACACGATGCGCCGCAGCCAAGGCAGCCACCACCACAGCCACCACCACAGCCACCACCACAGCCACAACCCCTTCAACATTTCGCACCACCCGCACGGTAGCCACCCCCCGCACCACACCCACGCCCACTCCCACGCCCACGCCGACCGCCACAGCTCCCCCACCCGCCGCAAGAGCGTCTCCCTCGCCCGCCTGCGTTCCGGCCCCAACCCCGCGGCCACCGCCACCGCCACCATCATCGGCGTCTCCCCCCCCGCAACGCCCACCCTGTCCGGGCTGCCTGCCCTCACCACCTCTGCCTCCGCCGCCCCGAGCCCCAGCCCGGCGGCCTTCTCCCTTATTACCGCTCCGGCCACAGCCGCCGCTCCGGCAGAAGTTGCGTCCCCCGGCTGGCACCTGGTTGGCAGGCCAGCGACAGCCTTCGGAGCGGCGTCACAGGACGTGGAGGAGGAGGAGGAGCAGTACAGCGACCGCGCGCCACTGCTGGCCGCCAACGCGAGGGCTGTGCTGGAAAGCAGCTACGCGGCGAGCGACAGCGGGGCCGGGGTTGTGGCCACTGGCGTGTGCGCGGTGTCCCCACGTCCCGTGGGGGAGGGCGACAGCGTGGGCCTCAGCGGGGAGGCCGAGGCGGTTCTGGCGGCGGCGGAGGAACACGTGCACTCGTGCCCCTTGTACGGCAGGCGGCTGCGGCGGGGCGCCCTGGAGCTGGTACGGCGGTACGTCAGCCTGCCGGACGACCTGGACGCTGCGCACCGCGTGCTGCGTACGGCAAGGTGGCCTGCCGTACCGCTGCTGCAGCTGTCGGAGCACGGGGGCTGGGCGGGTGGGTCTCGGGGCCGGGAGCTGCAGGGCCAAGGTGTCGCTGGGCTGCTGGCGGGGGTGCTGCGCAGTGCGGGCAAGTGGGCGCTGGGGGTGCCGCTGGTGGGGGCGGCGGTGGTGGCGGTGGTGGCGGTGGTGGGGCCGATGATTAGGGGCCGCGGTAACAGGGTGTGACCGTGGGAGCACGGCGTAACTGGCTTGCGGCCCGGGGAAGAGAAGATGTAAAGATGCGAAGATTAAGATGCGAACGGGAGTTGGGGACAACATTGTCAAGCGGGACATCGCCCGTAAACGCGCACAGCATGGGTTACTGGTGGGTGGGTGGACAGGTTTTGCACCGATACACGTCAACGTACCGGTACCGTTTGTTGATCCCTGTTCCCGGCACGGCTCCGGCCTGTGCACGAATAACTCTGGCTGAAACCTTGAAACGAATAAGGCAGGCGGGCTCTACTCGAGGCTTTTCCAATCCTGGCGGGCAGCAAGTCGGCAGTCAGCTGGAAGGTTGGTGTGGTAGGTGTGATAGGTGTGGTAGGGGACGTCGACGGTTGGGACTGGTTGGGAACTCGCCCTTTTCCATGGCGACTTGTTCGTGGGCTTGCCAAAGGCCAGAAGATAATGTGCTGCAATTTGGGATGGACAAGGTGCCTTCCCATCACCGTACCCTGACAGAAGTAGCGAAGCGTCAGGTTCTCCTGCCCTGCTGCGAGGGCTGTAAGACTCCAAAGCGCTGCGAACTCGTTCCAATCCCGCCTGTCACGAGATGCCGTGACCTCGCACGTGCATGTAAAGCGGCCGATCATGTGGAGCAGCTACGCACCGCTAGTAAGATGGCTGAGGTTTATCGTGCAGGGTGTAGTGAACCGTCAGACTTGTACGGAGTGTATGACAGGTGTTGGGCTCAGAAACGCGCAGCAGGCGTATTGTGAGAGAAAAAAATGTAATTTTCTGAAAGATATGTATGAATATGTGAAAGAAGATATGGGTCGGGCGAATGCTCGTGAAAAGTACTGCGGTCGCCGGCCCAACAAGGACTTGTGCCAGTTGAAAGAAACAATTTTATCTTCATGGCATATCCTCATGGAAATTTTAGCTAGAGTTTCATCTGGGACAAAAGGTAGCAGCTGGACACGACACAGGTGGAAGCAGTGAAAGCAGTGGTGAAAGGGTGGCGTGTCAGGTACGCTTTTCAGCCTACTGCTCCAATTGAACTGACATAGATGACAGAATTGATGTCAATTATTCTACTCCCTGCAGCATAAGGTGCGCTGCTGGCTGTAATGGAGCTCGTGTTTGGTTACGTCGCGAGTTTATAACCAATCATGACTCTTCCCGAACGCACTAGTTGACCTGTGATGCTTGCGAGTGTTTGCACACAGCCGCTGTGGCCGTCCAGACGCATCACAACGGTACTGACTGCTGAGGACAAGGTTAATTCTGTTTCTCTTTGCAAAGGTCAAGCCACTACTGCCCGGGCTCTGCTTCTGCGGCCAAAACAATACACAGCATCAGCTTGGTACCTACGCAACGACCCATGAAGACCAGGCAGCCGCTGGGCTGCGGTGGCATGTCCCAACACCCCACCGACTGAGCCGTCGGTAAGGAGTGGTCGTCTATGCATAAGGGCTTAGACCGTTTTTAGTACTTGTGGAAGCGTGCGGCGTACGGACAAACGTTTGCCAAGGCGCACCGCAGACGCGCGCAATGCTTGAGTTCCTTGTTCACGTGCAGCCGGCGCGAGGGCACCTGCTGAATTCTCCACATGCTATATCTTGCGGCGGCGCTTTCTGTGCCCTGCAACGGGGCTCCTCCCTAGTACCTACTGTACTGCTTCCCCCCTGCCTGGTCACCAGGGGTCGCTATGGCGCTGCTGGGCACGTTCAGGGGCTTCCCTAGCCCCAACGTCCTCAATGCGGATTTCTTGGTCCGCTTGCTGGTTTTCAGGTAAGGCCCATTGTACACAAGCTCCCGGGCCTCAAGCCGCACGGTAAGGCACGGCAGCTCCCAACGGAACCCCCACTCCTCCCCGACTGCAGGGCTGTAACTCTGTACCTAGCGGTGGCGGACCTGGACAGAGCGATTGCCAGCATCGCGTCTGCGGACGGCCCAACGCCATGGACGGCTGCAGACCGCTTCCTCGGCATGCTCCTCACCCTGCCCATCTTCGCCTCCCTAGCGGGCCTCGTCCTGCCCCTCGCCAACATTGAGCTGTACGAGCGCAATGCGACTTCCGTACACGATGCAGTCCTGTATGCATCGGTCCTGAGTCGCGCAGCGTTACACTGCAGCGGCCGCCCGTGGGTGCCTGCATCCCCCAAGCAGCACCTGCTACTTGATGCGTTCCTCAACATATTGGGCACGCAGGTGCGAGGGGTGGCTGGGTACCAGCACAGTAGTGTTTAGCAATCACCAGTGTTTGTATGTAGCAGTGGTGCTACTTACATGTCATGTTGAGACAAGAGAGTGAGACAGCAGCTGACGGGCACAAGTTCAAATGCAGCATACAAGGCTGCGGCTTCTCAAAGCGCCCAGTTATTGCTGTGTGCCTCTGCTTCTTGGGTCAGGCCTCAGTCCTGGAAAGTGTGAGGTGTGGAAAGGGCGCACATATACTCACTTCTTCAGCACCTCCATTCTCTTCCGCTGGCCAAGTCCCCTTGCTGGGCAACGGGTAGCGCAGCCTAGGAACGGGAACCCACCTCGAAAGCACGTGCAACCAAACTGTGCAGAATCGGATGAGCGCCATTGCATGGCCTCAAGCGTGGGCCTGTGTGTCCCATATCTCCAGCGTACACGGCATCGCGCCCCTTGGCCAGGGCCCACTCACCCAAACACCAACCTGATCACGCCATGCCCTTGCTTCCTCCGCCCCTGCTCCTGCTCCCTCCCCCTGCAGGACTCCCCTGGTGACTACACGCCCAAGCTGGCCCTCATGCTGGCGGCTTACTCGGCAGGCTGCCGCGTGCGGCAGGCGGGGGCAGAGGACGGGGGCTCGCGGTTGTACAGCTACATTCAACAGTAAGTTACGGGCATGTGGTGTACGGCCGCGCAGGCACCCCCTAGGCGCATAGACAGGTCTTGCAGGACAGCAGGAGCCACGCCGCGCCCTAGCCACGGCACCTGGTTGCTGTTGCATGGCGAACCACCGTCAGCTAAGCATGATGCGAACCCCTTCTTGGCCCCCTGCAGTGGCGAGTTTTACGTTTCAGTGTTCCTTCTGGCCATCATGGTGTCCAGGTGGGTTGGCTGCGGTGTAGCGGAGCTGCCCGCACCGGCAGTGAAAACGTGGTGGCTTTCCTGCCCTCCCTGCCCGCAAGTCCCACTGCCTCCCCCGCACCATCGCCACGCACCATGAAGAGGGCCCGCCTTGTTCGCATGGGCATAGCCTTAATGGGCGTGCCCGCGTCGCCCGGCCTCCGCAGGCTGTACATGTGGTACGTGGGACCCCGGGAACAGGCGGTGTTCCTGAAGCACGTCTCCCGGCAGCTGCAGCTGCTGAGCAGCGCCCCGGGGACACCACAGCGCGCCAACTCCACCACGGGCACCTACTTCTCCAGCGTGCGGGGCCCCCCAAGCCACGGCCAGCTGCACATCAGGCGCGCGTACCGCTGGAAGCTGTGCGCCGTCAAAGGCACGCAGGCCCTGACCCTGCTGCGATATGCCTTGGGGGGACAGCGCAAGGCAAGTGCCACGCGCCACGCGCCGATGCAGTGAAGGTTTTCCTGGGTTGTTTGCTTGCTCACGGCAGCTCCATCGCCGTGTCCTTTGCCCAACCAGCACGACCAATTGACAGGGAATACAAGATGAGGCTAGCCCCAAACCAAGTATAAAACCGCTCGTCACCTGCTGCCCGCCCTTACTTCTCTGCCCGCAGCTCATCAGTGTGGTGGTTGCATGTACGGGTGGTGGCCTCCTTGGCCTGAACATTGTCATCGCTGTCGCCTTCCGCGGGGTGTACATGCGGTACAACCGGATTATCAACACCATCGGGCTTCTTTTTTGCGCGGCCGCCCGCATCGCACTGCTCCTGCTGGAAGGCACGGGCGCAGCGAGGCACGCCGTGTTCCACCACTTCCTAGCCATCGTGTTCTCCCTCCTGGTCAACGAGGAGCCCTTCCCGTCGTACGTCGTACAGCTTGTGATCATGTGCATGTCGTTCAAGTCCGTACAGGTGTACGTCGACCTGCAGCACGCCCGGCTGACAGACACCCTGCCGGTCGGCCTACAGCCTGGCAGCCTGGAGTGGATCGGACAGCAGCTGCTGCTGTCGCACACGGAGTTCTTTGTCCTTGCGGCCTTCGCCCTGGCGCTGTACTGGGGTTGCACCCTGGGCAAGTACACCGACCGGGACAGCAAGCTGGAGAGGCAGGTGTGGCTCAGCGTGTGCCGCAAGGTCTTGGCACCGCAGCCGCAGCAGCACCGACCGCACGTGGCGGCGGGGGTGGCGGAAGCGCTGCCATCCCCCGTGCCCCCGCCAGGGGCGAGCCGCCTGTCGTGCGGCTCACGAGACAAGAGGACCTCCATCGAACGTGACGGACGCAGCTCGTTTGAGTGTGCGTCTGGGTCTGAAGCCAAGTCCTGGCTCGGACCTTCGGAGTCCTCCAAGTCTGTGACAGTGCCGGGGGTGGCCAAGCAGCAGCTGCAAGGGCCGGGGCAGTCGCAAAGGCAGCGCCGGAAGGCCCAAGCAAGGCCCGGGGATGTGGGAGATCCGGCACCTGGGGGCACAGCCGGCCAGGACGCGAATGCACAGCGGGTGCCTAAGGACCTGCTCAACGGGGCTCCGCCTGACGGGGAGCAGGCCGTGCAGCCAGCTGTTGGGTTGCTGGAGGACGGAGGCGCAGGGCTTGACGTGTTTGGCAGCTCCCCGCCGGGCGCGCAGGGGGGTGTTGTGGGGCCGGCAGGCCTTGTGACGACGCCTTCGGAAGGTGGAGAGGAGGGTCGCGGCGGCTTTCTGCACTGCACGGCAGCCGAGTGGTGCCTTGCCACCGTGGCGTCCAAGCAGGACACAGCCCCTGCAAGCTCTGCGTCTGCCGCAGCCCTGGTACAGCACGACTGGCAGCAGGAAGGGGAGCAGGAACAGCCACAGCAGCAGCAGCGGTTGCTCCAGCAGGCGCGGACCCTTGACGAGGAGCCAGGCGAGTTTGCGCTCGAGTTCAGCACCCGGCTTGCGCCTCTCCAGCATGCCGCCTTTGACAGCAGCGGTGACGCATGCACTGTGCCGGCTTACGGCTCCGCCGTGAGCGGTCGGCTTCTGTCAGGGGAGAGCCCCTGGAGGTCGCAGTCGGATCGGCTTATACTCGCGCGCTCGGGGTCTGGCAGCAAGGGCCCAGACAACGCGGCTTCGCCAGAGGCCCTGGCTGGCGGCGGGTGGACCGCGAATGTTCATGGCCGCAACAGCACGGACATTCGCCCCCAACCGTCCCTCGAACCATCGCCAGATACACCGTCGCCTGCCGGCACTTGGCCAGTCCCCGTGGCCCAGGGTCAGGGCCAGCCGCGCCCTTCACTGCGCGCGCTGGACACAGCTCATCGTGCCAGCACCACGGAACACCGCCGCTCTTCTCCCAACGTGGCAGATGGTGCCCTCGATCGCCATGACTCAGTGCCGGGGAACGCCACCACAGGCAGCAGCCCCATGCCGCAGTTCCTCTCCAGCCAGACGCACAGCCTGCCAGCCATTAACACCGCTACGAATAGCGGGAAGGCCGCGACTGGAGCAATGAGCGGCAGCATTCCCATTCCCAACCCTGGGGCCCGATCAGGGCCCCGGCGGAAGCGCACCTTCCCGTGCACCATCTCGCCCACCAAGGCGGCCCTTGCGGCTGGTGAAGCGCAGTGGAGCCTCAACGGCAGTACGGCATCGGACACTCCCCATGGCTCCCAGGCAGGCATCGACGCATTCGCCGCACACCTGCCGTCGCCCACCCCCTCACAGTCGGGCCCCCCTTGCAGCGGCACTCCTACTCCAACCGCTGTTGCGACCAGCAAGCAGAGGAGCAGCCAGCTTTCTGTGAGCTCAGGCGGGCACGGGACCATACCGGAGGGAGCCTGCGGTGCAGACGACCCGTCGGACAGCGGCACCCTCTCAAGCTTGCCGTACCTTAACGCCGCCCTGGGGTCCACGACCGGGATGAGTATCACCTCAGCCGCAGACAGCGGCACAGGCCTGGCCGTCGTGCCGAGCACAGGAGGGCATCCTTGGCCGCTGCATCTCACCCACGATGGAGTCTTGTTGCCACCGACCTCCGGGAACGCAGACGCTGTCGACGCTTCGACTGCGGTGGCCACCGCTGCAGGACGGCCCGGACAGCCCACGGACTCAACAACGGACGAGGCTTTCTCCGTCTCCCGGATCGCCAGCGCCCGAGGCAGCTCAGGTCCAACAGGCACCGTAAACCGCACCTGGCCCACGCCACGCAGCACCGCCTCCGGGGCCCCTTCCAGCCTGCCGTCGCAGGATCAGTCTTCCTCCTCCAAGTCCTTCACGCAGAAGCTGCAGCTGCTGAACGACCGCCACGCTGCCGTGCTCCTGGACCTCGGCATCAATACAGCCATCGTCATCGACGCCCTTCGCCGCGTCTACGCCTCCTGCCCTCCGCAGTTCGCGGTCTCCGACGCCCTCCTCGCCTGCCTCTCGAGCTCCGCCAAGACACCATGCCGTACATGTACGGCACCCAGCATGGCGCTGCTGTTGTACGCGGCGGCTGCGCTGACACATGCGGGGCTGCTGGCATGGCAGCGTACGGCAGCGGTTCTGCAGCGGGAGAACGTCCGTGGCTTGGTGTATGCAGTGCGCTATGTGGGCCTGGGGGCAGCCTGCCACGTGTCACTGGCTTTCGCCGGCCTGTCGGTGGAGCCGGGGCCGCTGCACAGCCTGCAGCTGATCAGCGTGGCGTTCGCGCTTCTGGGCGTGAGCTACGCGCTGTCGCTGAGGACGCTCTTTGCCGGGGTAAGCCGTCGCCGCGAGTTGCCAACAGCCCTGGTCTGGCATGCGCCACGCACTGTTCTTGCCCACGCTCGTCTACGTGTCGCAAAGACTGCCCACATGTCTTTTGATCTTGGTCAGTGTGTATTACATGGCGCTGACAGGATTTGCTTCTGGGGCGTGCATCCCGGCGCAGGTCGGGCTGTTCTTTTGCGCCCACGCCGTGAAGGTTTGGGCGCACGTGGGCCCCCTGCGGCTGCTGGTGGACGTGGCTCAGTTCCTTCTGCTGCCGCCCGTGTCGTACACGGCGGCCGTGTGGGCGCAGCAGTGGGCGCGCGCGGCACAGCGGACGCGCACGGGGCAGGTGCTCCTGCGCAGCGCGCAGCGCTTAGGGTGAGTCTGCAGGGCCGCCCATTGCGTGCGTGGTACGCCGTCTGCAAGCCCAGTTTCATCCTCGGCACTGTGACCTGCATGGCATGTACTTGCCACACCTGTGCATGCGAGCGGCTGTGAATGGCTGCAATCTGGTTCTACAGGATCTCGAGCGACGGTGGTGGTGCCGCCGGCGGCGCGCTGCTGGCGCTGCTGGCGGCGTGGTGCGCGCCAGCGCTGGGCCACTGGCAGACCCATGCCGTGGAGCTGGTCGGCCGGGCCATGGAGGGCCTCGACATCGAGCTGGCTGCGGGCGGGTTCGGCAGCAGCAGCGGCGCCGGTTCTGGCGGCAGCGGCATCAAGAGCGCGCAGCTGGTGGTGGCCATGGCGGTGCCGCTGTTCGTGGGCTTGGCGCTCGCGCAGAGCCTCATGCTCCGCGCGCCCTTCCTGGCCAACGCCCGGCAAAGATGGTACCAGGAGCACCACAGCAAGCTGCTGTCGTTTGTTGACGCGGTGCTCATTGGCGACCAGACGGACCAGGCGCTGGTCACTGCCCTGCGTGCGGCCACGGAGGGCGTGTTCGACGGGCACGGCAGCGCAGGGGCTTGCGGGGGAGGTGGTGGCGGCGGCGGGGGCGCGGCGGAAGGGGGTGGAGCGGGGGCGGGCGGGGGCAGCTGCACCCTGGAGCTGGTGATAGTGGAGACAGCTTCTTCCGCCGCAGCAGCGACGGCTGTCAACGTGCACCTGGTGCATCTGGGCGCGAGGCACCCGGACAGCATGCCGGTGAGGCAGCGCGAGGGTGGTCGAGAGGGCACCATTGGTGCCCGGTGGCATGATTTGTACGATCGGTGTTGTGTGCTCGTTCCTGAAACCGGGGTGTGCGTGTTGCCAACTGCGCTGTCGTACGCATATCCGTAGTTCCTGATCATAACACTGCCTGGCCGAACACTGCGCTCGCTGCACTCTGACGCCGTTGACTGCCCCGCAACGGCCCGCCACAGGTCCGCAGCCTGCCGCTGCACATGCTGCACAGCGTGCACCATGCGCTCAGCAACGAAACGGTGGTGTTCACCAACGACCTGGCGGCCTGCCCGTCCGACATGCGGTACGAGGACTGGCAGCTGGCGCACCAGACGTGCGGCGCGGTGTCCTTCGTGACGGTGCCGCTGCTGTTCGGCGGCTGGGACCTGGGGGCGCTGGTGGCCAGCAGCACGCGGCCGGGCTGTTGGGACGAGGCGGCGCGCAAGCTGCTGATCGACTTCGGGCTGCAGATCAGCCAGGCGCTGTACACGCGGGCAACGCAGGCGGAGCTGGCGGCGGGTGCGTGTGGCGGGGGTGGGCGGGCTGGGAACGGTGCCGGCAAGGGAGTTTCCTTGCAGGCACTGCACGCTGGGATTCGGTAACGCTGTACCAGCTGCCTTGCGGCACGGTGGTCTCACCCGGGCCTTCATCCACGGTGCTGGCAGGGGACGTTATCTACAGGCAGCTGTAAATTGCCTTCTGTAATCGTGTGCATGTATGTGGCTCGCAGGTGAGGCCGTGCTGTCCGACCTGATGCCGTCTGCCGTCGCGGAGACCCTCAAGCGCAAGGCGCTGCATGGCGATGGAGGGGCGGGGCCGGGGCCGGGGCCGTTTGGGGCAGCCCCTCCCGACGCCCTGTCCGACTCCCCGCTGGCCACCGTGGTGTACAAGCAGTGGCACCCCGCCGTCACAGTGCTGTTTGCTGGTAGGTTCATCGTGCTGTAGCAGCGCGCGGGGTCCTGTGGGGCCGTATTGAGTTTCGCGAGGCCGCGGGCCAAGGTAGGTAGTCGAGGAGCACAAGGTGGTGTGTCGCGGAACCGGCACCCTGCTGGGTCTTGAGAGCTCCTTGGGCTGGCCTGTCTTGGGCTTTGCTGACACTTAGGTTCACCCTGCTTGGTGCACCCTGTGCCCAGACATTGTTGGCTACACCAACCTGAGCCAGAGCGTGGAGCCCGAGGAGGTCATGATGATGCTGCACCAGCTGTACACCAAGTACGACGCGCTGTGCAACACGCACGGGGTGTACAAAGGTACGTCGGGAGCGTGCAAGGGCGAAGTCGTACAACGGGTACCGTGCAGCGTACCATAGTGCGCTCTCTTGCCGACGACACTTAGGACACGTACGGCGGTTGCCAAGGCGCCTGCAGTGAGACTGCATTGAGCTCAACGCTGCTCCCTCCTGGTGATTTTACGCGCAGTGGAGACAATCGGCGACTGCTGGATGGGGGCCACGGGCCTGATGGCGGAGGATCCCCGCCACGCGTCCGCCATGGTGGCCTTCGGGCGGGACATGTTCCGCGCGGCGGCGGCGGTGCGCAACCCCATCACGGGCGGTGGCGTGCAGATCCGCGTGGGCATCCACAGCGGCCGCGTCATGAGCGGCATCGTGGGCAGCATTCGGGCGAGGTACTGCCTGTTCGGTGAGTGGGCGGGGAACACTTGAGCTCAGATCGCGAGCTGCGGAAGCTGGCTTTGTGCGTGCGATCCAACGTACATTCTGCTGCGGCTGACACTGCGTTACAAATGTTCCTATAGGCTTGCCGGCAGTAATGTGTGCTTGCGTGAGCTGACACCCTCGTACCCTTCCTCCCTCGCATGGCGTTGCCCTGTTGGATGGCCTCCGTCAACCCCAGGCGACACAGTGAACACGTGAGTGGCAGATTCTCTGGTGTACGGGACGCAACACTGAGCCAAAGCTCCTTCCTGGGACCTGCCATGGTGCCTGCTCGTCATATTTATCTGCTGGAGTGCATGCGCATCATCTATTCCATGTTTCCGTAAACCGAGGTTCTTCATCTGGCGCCATTCCTCTTCCCCATGCCGCCCCGCCTCCCTCAGCGCCTCACGCATGGAAAGCACTGGCGTCCCTGGCTGCATCCAGGTGTCGTCCGACACATTCACACAGCTGCAGGACGAGGAGCAGCACCTGTTCGAGCCGCGGGGCGCCATTGCGGTCAAGGGCAAGGGCGAGCTGAAGACGTACCTCCTGCAGGGCAGCTCGTCGGGCGGCGCGGGCGGTGCCACCCGAGCGCCCTCCGCGGCCCTTGCTTAGCACTCTGGGGATCGCTTGCTCTCACAAGCAGCGAAGTAGTAGTTGTGAGTGTCAGCGTCCCGCGTGAGCACATGGTTATTCTTTAATTTCTCCTTCACGGGATCAATATAGTACATAACAATGGGTGTGCATTGGGCTGCCGCAAGGCTGGGAATGCGCTGTGAGGTGGTGGGTGTCGGGATAACCGGGTACTGTGCGGTGAGAGGGCCAACCTTACAAGGAGAGCTGTCCTCGTGCAGCTGCAGCATAGGGGGCGCTAAGGAGGATTCCAGCGGTCAACGTGTCATTCACTGTGCCCATTGCATGCTAGTGCTGATGCAATTGCACTGCTGATTCGCCGGAGGAGTTAACTGCAGAGCGGTGAAGTAAAAGAACGCAGGGGTGGAGGGGAGGGCAGGACTACTTGGACCCATCTGCAGGACCGTGTTGTTGAGGTTGCACCAGAGGCCACCTGGAGATGCTGACGCGCTGATGAAGGAATCAGATTGCATGACAGATGAATGACGGGCATTTGCTGTGCGTCCCGAATGCGTCAACGCTGAACAGATAATGTGGAGCGCTTGACTTGGCTTGTGGCCGGGTGGACGGAAGCGGGGGTTACCGTACTTTGCGTGCTAGGACACTGCGCGGTGCGCGCCCCTCCTGCTACCCTTGACTTGCTGTGCAACTTGAGCACTGGAGGCTGTCACAGCGCTGGAAGGCACTGTTTGTTTGATTCCGACTGGGGACGTGGCCTTGTCACTCCTGGTGTTAGATACACGTCGTTTCCGGCACGGAGGCTGTGTGGCTTCTCTCTGCCTTTCATATATGTACAGGGTGGAGGTCCCCGAACTGCTCGTGATGCTACTTCATCAGGGACGTGCCTGCCACGGTGGTTTACCGGCTACCGCTGAAGGACTGTGCTGGACTGCGATGGCGGATATGGATCTAGACCTGGCATAAGGGTGTGAGTTGCCCCTTGCTGGTTGAATTCTTTAGTTTGGCAAGGTCCTGTGCTTGCTGGCAGGGGGCAGGATTGTTATCAGTGGTAACGACACCCGTATCGTGTACCCAATAGCGCTGAAGGCAGGCCCTGGCTGAAGGTGAAGGCCCTTGCCATGCGCGAGAGGCCTCGGTGCGAGGCAGGGCTTCGTTTGGTGCGATGCCACGTTGGCTTAGCTCCTACCATCTAGGCCTTGACCCTTGTTCTGCTGTGCGACCAACTGTGTAGGCTGTGAACTGCTGTGAACAAATACTGTGATTAAGTGACCTTTGTCTGGGGCTGCGAAATGCCATACTGTTCACACTGAGAAGGATGCCTTTGGCCTTGTGACCTACGGGATGCTTGACGTGACCATGTAGCCCTACCAGTGTTGGCCCAAGTCCTGCAAGCTGTAACCGGACCGCATAAGACCGTGCACAGCGCATCGATGCGCTGTGCACGGACAGACAACGGGATCCTTCGGCCCCAATGAGAGCGGGAGACAGTTAACATGTTGCAGTTAAGCTGTGCGCAGCTACCTGTGCACGTACGGAAGGGCCACAAGCGTAGTATGTACGCATCCCCCTGCACCAAAACCCCAACAAAAGGCAAGCCTTGGCGACTACCCACAGAAGCCGTGGCAACCCGCCACCCAAGCGGTGACACCGTTATGAGCACAATAGTGCTGTCCCCTGACAACGCCGTCATGCAACCTGTCTGTGAGGCGTGTGGGTAGCGGCGAATAAGCCCCGGGCCCCCCGCACACTAGTCCTTATATTGCATTACTCGTCCTTATGGCCCCCTGGCTCTCCGGACGTGCCCTTGGGGTCTGTAACTGTAACTGCAACCCTGAGCACGGAGAACCCGTCCGCCTTTGGCCGACCACCCTAGTGCCTGGCAGCAAACAATCATGTGCCACATCAAGGCGACACAACCGTAACACAATACACCCCTACGATGCATCATTCATTTCACTCATTCGTAGTCAGCGTGTCCTGTACGCAAGATCAGTTCAAAGCTTTACCCACATCACCTCCCCAGTAAACTTGGTTGTAGTCCAAACGCAAAACGGACAGGTCAGCGCGCGCTGAAAGCACGCATAAACTGGTTCTTGTGACAGAACCAACTACAACGCGGCCATATCGTCCAACGAGCCGTCTGCACAGTTAGTACGGTACTTGCTGACAACGGCTCGCCTCGACACCGGCCTGCCGTACAGAGCTTCGCTGCTCATGGCATTCCAATAGCATCCAAGCACCCTCACTGCGTGATGCTGGGCTGATCCTGGTGCAACCCACCACCTCGGTTAACCGCACCCCTTGACGCAGTGCCAGACGCCCACCAACGCTCCCGCAACCCCTGTCGAGGGCGCTGCCGCGACAAGTTGTGCTCATAGCAGACCGGCAACGGCTCCCGAGGCAGCGAGCTACGGACTGCCTGCTGGGTTAGCTGGAACGCTCTGGGGCACGTCAGAGCAGTGCCATGTGCCCCTCGCGCACTATCTCCGCCAGGTCCAGGTCCTCCTCCTCGCCGCTGGCGTACACGATCCTGGTCCAGCACAGCATAAGGAGAGGCGCATCAATAAGTATACGTGTACCGACGAGACGCTACCAACTGTGTACGGGTGATGCACTGCGTCTGACGACGGTTAACGCTGAGAGGTTACGAAGTGGAGCGGATGCCATGAAGGTGCTGTCGTGCGAAGGCATTGCTTTGTTGGAGACTTACTTTGCTTGCTTGGTCTTCGCGTTAACGCTGATGATCTCCACGAGGTACCACAGCTGGTTGTCGGGCCAGAAGAGCTGCACGGGAAGACACGTGTGTGTTGGGGCACGGCGCATGGGCAACATGGTGCATCGGACACCCATCACGACGGCAACGCGCCAGCTATGACCGACAGTGCTGCAACGGCTTCCATGCTGTTGGAGGTACTGACCTCTGCTTGCCGCCCCTTCAGCGCTGGCGACACGTCCTCCGCCTTTATGAGTCGCCCAGAGGGGTACTTGCTCTCCGTCGGGCGGTCCTCGAACTTCTTCTTCTTTACTACGGGCCCTGCTTGCGGCTGGGACGCTGCCGCCTTGTACTTGTTGCGCTGGCTCACGCTCTCAAACAACGTAGGCATGGTGTTGATGAGCTTGAACAGGCGCATCCTGGGGACCGACGAGACCGCCCGTGAAGCATGCGCAGGGGCGAGGACGTTTCGCGGACCATAGCGGGTGGTGCCCAACGAAATGCTTGCGCACGGAGTGTTTTCAACGATACCGGAAAGGCTTACCTGCCCGCAGCGTCCAGCTTGACCGCGTAGAAGAAAGCCACAGCGAGGAGCCAGGAGTCCGAATGCACGGCCACCAGGGCCACCCAGTCCCGCTGCAGAGAGAATTGAGGGTGTTACTGACGCGTGGACTAACATGACCAAGACTAACATGACCAACGCCCCACAAAGGCCATTGCCTGTGACAGTACCTTTTGCATGCCATCCCGAGCGAAGTTTATGCCAAGGCAAGGCTCTGGCAGCTCCGGGGGAACTTCCTCAGCGGGTAGGTCAACGCTCCAAGAACCGTCTCTGCCACCTGCAAGGTCGGCCCAAGTGCGGCAACCCTGAACCTCCTGGCTTTTATTTGGGGCCCGTGCCGACCGTCTCTGCCGCCTGATGAGCGAGCTCATATGTGAATCATATCTGAGCGTTCAGTCCATAGCCCCATGGCAGGATTAGAAGCTTGTCTGGGCAGGTCAGTCTGCAGGTCCTCCCTGTCCTCCGCCCTCACCATAAAGGCACAGGTTGTCTCGCTCTGGGTCCGCTTGCTGGTACAACTCTTCTAGGTCTGTAGGGCACACATGCCGACCATGGTCAGCATCCTCTGGGGCTGCGTCTGAGTCGTCTATGCCAACTCAACACATTACTGACCGTCTGTAAGAGCACGGAGAAGGCCACTTCGCCGCCGTTGAAAATCATCAAATATCTCCTCGACAGTCTTTGGGAACTCAGTGGCAGCACTCATTGCTGCCAAGCCCGTGTGCTGCTGCTAGGCGACCGGCGTTCAGCCCTCTGCGTGGGACGTTTAGCCTGTAGCTGCTTCGTCTGTAGTCTACTGTCTTCAGTCTAGCTGTGCATATGACAAGGGCATCACAGGGTTCGTCTTGGCAGGCCGGGGCACAGGAAAAGGATGCGAAGAAGGATGCGCTCGTGAGGTCCACAAAGTTTCACATTGGCCAGCACAAACGATGTGATGTATCCAGGGTTTGGCGTTCGCGGTGCCAGGCTGCAGTGTGCGGTGAATTGGGGCTCCAAAACCGCGCCTGTAACTGACTACTTCAATAAATGTGTCACGGTGTAAGGACATTTTCCACTGCTGAACCACTTCTCTAACATGCATTCTCCTCTGCAAACACCTCCTCGCGTTCATGTGCGCCTTCAGGGGCCTTCAACGCCACAGAGCATCAGGGCAGCCAGTTTGACCCCGCCGGCGTTATGCCCACCATTTTCGCGCAGAAGCCAATGCAGTTCACAGAAACTGCAAGCCTCTGGGCTCAGCCCTTGCCCAGCTAGAGGCGTGGCTGTCAGTGCTCAGTTCTCAAACTTTGGCACGGAGGACGCAGCGACGGATGCTGCAGAGACGCTTGCACGTGCACGTCGGGAAGCTATAGATGACGTGATCGAGCTGGGGCCGTCCCCTCAGACGCTTCAAAGGACGGCCGTAGCAAGCGGCATGGGAGTGGAGTCAACACCAGGCCGCTCAGCTAGCCCCTTCAACCAGTCAATCGCAATCACAGACCGTGCGGTTGTTGCTGCTTCCGCTGTCCGTCGCTCGCAAGCGCCCCGTCGAGGCGTCATCCTAGACGCGTTCGCGAACAACACCCCCGCGGGCGGGCCGGCGTCCTCCCCCCGCGCCTCCTCCGCACGCACAGCAACCGCCACCCGCACATCCTCCCGCAGCACCAGCTACCGCCGTCACGGTGAGAAGCTGCACTCTTTGGTTGTAGAACAGTCACAACGCTCGCCCGCTCCCTGGCCATTGTTACCAACCCTGTCCCCGTCTTGCTGCAGCGCTTGCTGCTCCCAAGCCGCTGGCCTCCCCCATCTCGCTCCCGTCCGCGCTCAACGACCGGCAACTGCTCTCCTACGAGCGCGACGGCTTCTTGGTCACACGCAGCCTGCTCACGCCCGAGACGGTGACCAGCCTGCGCACAGCGTGCGACAAGGAGGTGGCTGGCCGCAAGCTGCAGGCCCTGCGTCAGGTGCGAATAACGCAATTTTGGCCGGCCAGCATAGGACGACTGCACCTAAGTCCTTCCCAACCTGCCCAATAGTTGACGCTTGCTTAAACCAAAACCCTTGCCCAATGCGCATTACCTGGACTCCTCGTGATGGCTGTGTACCTGTGTCTCCCCTTGCGCAGCGCGTTCGCGTGCTGTGCCCCGGAATCGACCCGGACAGCCTGGCCTCCGAGGCGGAGGCGCGCAACGTGCTCAAGAGGCATGCCACGGACGAGCTGGGCTTCCTGCAGGTGCGCTCTTTGTGCTGCTGTTTCTGCTCCTGCTGCTTGCCCTGTGTGGACACCGCTCGGGTGCCTCACTCCTGCGCCTTCCCTGCCTGTTGCACTCGTAGGTTGTCTAGGCCCTGTGTTTACTGTTGGCATTTCGCTTAAAGCCTGCTGCCCGCCTCGTCCCCGCCCCCCCGTCGCAGTTCTTCAACGTGTACCGCACGAATGCTGCCATCGCGCGGGTGAGCCCTCCTGCCTCTATTTCTCTGGGCTGGGTGCTTAACATGCCTGTGCAGCCGCCAATCCCCATAGTCGACGCCTGTACTACGCCACCACCCTGTCAAGTGTCTGCGATAGCAGCTCGGACGATGCATTCGCAACGTCGTGGGCACCTGCGTAGCTAGCGTACCCAATCGCGTCCGTTCCTCGTCCCTTACCCCGTTGCAGGTGGTGCTGGGCCCGGAGCTGGCGGCCACCGCCGCGCAGCTGCTAGGCGCGCGCCGCGTGCGCGTGTACCAGGTGCGCGGGGAAGGCGCATTCGTGTCTTCACTGCGTGCCGTTATGCTTACCGTGGCCTAGTTGCGCCTACTTATTGATGAACGCTGATTGTCCACGTGTTTTGCAAAGCCAGCAGTGCTGTAACGCCTGGGCCCTGTCTCTGTGCCGTGTCCCCACAGAGCTGCATGTTCCTCAAGGAGCCCGGCTTCGCGGAGACCAACTGGCACAGCGACCTGCGTATGGCACCCTTCGACACCGTGAGTAGCGAGCAGCCACCCCCGCGCCCCTGGAAACAGCTCACGCACTTGGATGCCTGCCGCTACCGCCTTTCATGCCGAGTGCTTGTCTGACTGTCCTCTGCTCACCTGGTCCCCCGTGTCCCCAGAACGCCTTCGTGACGGCGTGGGTGCCCCTGCGGCCCATCCTGGGGGCCGCCAACGTTGGCGGCTCTGGGGAGCCGGACTCGGGCCTCATGTTTGCCGCGGGCTCGCACAGGTAACAGGATTGGCTTCCGTAGCTGCAGCCCCGCCCTGTGAGTTTACGCTGTCCACTTAGCACAGGATGCCTTCGTACCCTACGCGGCCATAGTAGTGACGTACGCTGCCCCGTGCGCCCTCCAGGGACTTCGCGCTACCGTTCTGGCACGAGATGGAGGGCCGGGACCTGTCAGACCGCGGCTACGACATCAAGGACACTGGTGGGTGCCCCTTTTTGGCCACAACATCACGCGTGGGGGCTCAGCGGCACGTGATCGTGCCCAGAACA
This sequence comes from Chlamydomonas sp. 3222, assembly GCA_004335795.1. NCBI lineage: Eukaryota > Viridiplantae > Chlorophyta > Chlorophyceae > Chlamydomonadales > Chlamydomonadaceae > Chlamydomonas > Chlamydomonas sp. 3222. The sequence goes on from QAXN01000030.1 coordinate 54,612, forward strand.
GCGTCCACGTGATTGTGCCCGCACTAGCACATCCACTTTCGACCCACGAACCGCTGCTTGCCCTTCTCCCCCTCCGCCTTGCAGGCCCGATGGACCTGGGCGACGTCAGCTGGCACCACGGCTGGACGCTGCACTGTGCGGCGCCACAGCCGCGCGGCACGCCCCCACGCCTGGCCATGAGGTGCGGGCTTCCATTCATGCGTCCTGTCAGCAACACGCAATGAAGCTGACCTGTGAACAGGCCTGCGATCCCCGCCCTGTCTGTTGTCTCCTGCTCAACGTCCACGTCACGGTCTCACTTGCACCCGCACTTCTACGTGCACCGTCCGTCATGTGCATGGCTAACCACTTCACCAAGTCCTCCATATGGTATGCCATATACCTGCCTACTCCTCCGCTTCCGGCGTTCCGTCCACCCGCCGCTCCATCCAGCCTGACCCTGCTCCTGACACACTTTGCCTGACGCTCCACCTGTGCCCGCAGCGTGGCCTTCATCGCTGACGGGGCGCGCGTGCTGGCTCGCCGCTCCGACCCCACGGTGCGCGCCTCGCTGCTGCACGACGAGGACGCGGAGAGCTACGGCGACTGGCTGCACGCGCTGACGCAGGGCAAGGGCCGCGACGGCGTGGCGGCACGCCACCGCCTGCTGCCCGTGGTGTGGCCCCCAGAGGCCAGCGAGGCCGCAAACTTCCCCGTCACGCTGTAAGGAGCGGGAAACGGGGCGGTTTGGAACATGGAATCGGTGGGTGTTGGGCAGCCGTGGATGGGTGGTGCATGGAAGGTTGTGGTGCAGCGGGTTGGGAGGTTAAGCTCCGGTACTTGGTGAGTGGACGAATTTGGCGGGTGTTGTGGAGAGGAACGAGTTGGTCGCTAGCAGGTACGAACTGCAGGTCAGGGAGTGGGTGTAGGGCTGTTATATTTTGCAGATAGGACAGCCGAGATTGTGATCCTTATTTTATCAGTTCGTGTGGTGATGATACTGGCCGTACGTATCTGTTGCGTGCTCGTCTCTTGCGCTGTGCCGGAGTTGCACGGCCGTAGCAAGGCGTGCCACAATGCTCGTATGACCCAACGGCACGTACTAGCACGTACCATGTTTGCCAGGTAACAAGCGTGCGAGGCTTGCTTGCAGGTCCTGCTGCTTTCGTTTCTAGAAGTGTACCAGGTATAGCGTGTACGGTAGGTAGCGCAGCGTACGGAGCACCATCGAGTGCTGGATGACCTGTGACCATAGAACGTGTGAAGCTGACAGCCCAGCGGCAGCGTCTGTCACAGTTTTGAACTTTTGATATTTCCATCTTGGAACTCCTGGCTTCCCTTTGTCAGTTTGTACTTCCCATACAATAGAGAACTTATAGTCGTGTCGGGCTGCCGCCATTGGTTCTTACCTTGGCACAGGTGGCCTTGAGGACTTGCTTATTTGCTTTGCACACGGCAGTCATTCAATGGGCATATTGTGCCTATAGAGCTGTTGCGATGGCTGTTGACAGTCCTTGACAGGCGTGTTGGCTTTGAGTGAGGAGCACTGGAGCGTCACCATCAGGTTCTTCCGAGTCTTGGGTAAAGTAGGTCGCGGTGGTCCGTGGAGCGTTGATACCCGCCCACATGTGCTTGCCAAGCACCGAATTCCGAGCCCCTGTAACCTTCTCACGAAGAAAGAAAGGTGATGGTGGCTCCTGCGGCGTCGTGCCCGTGAACAATGGTTTTGACCCAGGAACAGCAGATAGAGGCACCAGCACAATGGTTGCTTGTAAGCACGTCGTCTTCCTACGTTATCGTTTGCATACAAGGGCTGTACAACAGGCAGGCTGGATGCCTTGGAATCATGTCAGTCGGTCACACGGACGGTACGGGTTTCACTCCGACGGCAGCATGCATCTGCCTGTCTTTTGCAAGGTCCTGGCCGTCATACTGCATCACAAAGTAGACAGTTTAGCTGTGGTCCTTACAGCTGAACCGTTACGTACCCCACATGGCACGCTGGTGATTCCAGGCACCGTTAACTAAGTATAGAGTTCCCTTGAAGCAAAAGCCCTATGCATGCAAAGCCCGGCAGGCAGCGCGTTGGGGGTCACGAGGACGGACTGCAGTGCTAACCAAACACCAGGACATCAAAAGCAGGAGGCTTTCACAGCTTTAAGTCGACAGAGGAACATTCTTTGAGGACGAAAAGCAAGCGGCCTTCGCAACCGGGGCTATGCGCGCAACCCTGCGCGCGACTATGCTTGGAGTAAGTTAGCTGGCACCTTCCGTCCAGGGGAGATGTAAATGCGCTTATTGTCATAGGGCAATTTATTGGAGGATTCGTGTCAAACTCCCGGAACGTGTCAATCAGCTGTCCGCACGGGGTGTTGCAGCTGCGGCCTTGCAGCCGTACCCTTCACAGCAGCGCCCTTCGGTGCCACATGCTTTTGGCATCAGTGTCACCCTTCAGTCATGATCGAATCTGGCGTCCTTGTTAGCTCCTCGCATAGCCGTGGGCACCCCATGCATGCTTGACGCGCAACTGTTGCGCCTGTTGCGCCAACCTCCCCTGAAAACGCACATGTCATCGCGGTCAAGTCCTCTTAATTTTGTAATAAAACATCCGTTGTACCTCCCCTCAGCGCATCTGGATACACGCCTGTTGCACATCGCCACGCCAACCATCCACAGCGGTTGCCTCCTTTGCTCGTTGACGTGGGATGTCCTCCACTGCACCAATATCGCCTGCATGAACCACTCCCGGCACTCTGCATTCCCATGCCACCACTCTATGCAGTGGATTCACGGCTCAGTGGAGAACTTCATCCGCGAGTCCTTCGGCGATGACACATGGGAGCGTGTGGCGCAGGAGGCGGGGGTGCAGCCGGCAGGTGGCTTCCTATCCAGGTGCGCGTGCATGTCCGTGATGCCGTACGGATGGTCCACCCTGTGGCACATGACATCATGCAAGTTGCACCTTCCACAAGCCTGAGACCCCACGCCTACACTTCCATTGGGGCGGAGCGCCTGGGCAATCGTCCAAACGAGGCCGTCAGGTCTCCTGCAATTTGGGTGTATCAGTTGGTCGGTTGTTGCGGAGCACACGCAGCACGTGGACTGGAAGGTCAGCAAAGCTCACCAGTTTGTGTTCCTCAATGGATTCCTTTCCCGTTCGCAGCTGCCCCTACCCGGACAGCGAAACTTTCAAGTAAGTGGCGCGCGGGGCTGTGGCTCCTCGTTTCGCTGTGCATAATGCCGGCCGGCATTCCTCTGTGCCGAATCCACCTGCCTGGTCCATACGGAACTGTTGCACACGCTCGGCGGTGCTCACATGCGGGCTCACCGTATGTTGCATACGTATGCCGTGCCTCTGCCACACTCCCACATCAGGTTTGAATGGACGTACCCTCTTAGCATTATCCGAAATTGTGACCGGCGCCCGCCACGCAGGCTGGTCCTTGCGGCATGCAGGGTGCTGGGCGTGACCCCCGAGCAGGCCCTGGAGGCGTACGGCACGTACTTCATCAGCTACGTTACCAAAATGGTCAGGCCAGCCTCTGTTTGCTTGCAGTTGCCTTGTTGTGCGTTGGGACTTGCCCGGTAGCTTCTGCACCAGCACAAGCGAGCACTGGGATGAAGTCCTTGTGCGGCTGCTTGTAGTGACACACGACAGGAGTGATGGAGCAGGGGAGTGTAACGAGGGGGAAAGGGCGGGCGGGCCCCTGCGTGTGCTTGGCTGAAGCGCTTAGAAGCTTGTCTTGATAACCTGCATGCAGGGCTACGACAAGCTGCTCCAGACCCTAGGGTCCAACATCGCGGAGTTCCTGCAGGTGTGCTTAGGGACCTGGCAGCATTGACCAAACATTGACAAGATTGTCTACCGCGAGCCATCCGAGTCCTTTATTGAGGCTTTGCATCACGCGTTACCTCATTAAAGGAGCAGGGGCGTGCCCTTTAGCCACCTGCCACCAACGCAAAGCAGGCACTCCTGTGCTCCAGCACCCACCCCACCCCGCACCGCCGCCTGCCCATCCCCGTTCCCCAAAACTCTTCCGCTCTTTTTCCCACACCGCCCTCTGCGCTGCCCCTGTCCCCCCACAGAACCTCAACAACCTGCATCTGTACCTGCAGCTCACCTTCCCGCACATGCACCCGCCGGCCTTCCGCTGCACCGACGTCCGCTCCACCAGCCTGCAGCTGCACTACAGCAGTAGCCGCGAGGGGCCGCTGTGGGCGCTGGTGGTGGGTGCGCTGCGGGGCCTGGCCGCCGACTACTGGGGTTTTGAGGTGCGCGTCACGCTGCTGCGCGGGAGGCACGACGGGACAGACGACCACGAGGTGCTGCTGGTGGAGTGAGTGGGGGCAAGGAAGCAGGGGTGGGGCCGGGGCCGGGGGCGATCGGCACCAGGGCAACAGCATTCCGTACAGCACACGTTGGCCGCCGTTGCAAGGTCACGTCCTCTCCTACGATTGCGCCCACGGCTGTCACACACGGCAAGGTGCACTCTCCTGCACCAGCGCCACCAACGTCCTAGCCCTTCTGGCGCCGACGCACTGCATTCCTCTCCACCCTCTGCCCCCAGGTACCCCCACCAGGACGTGCTGTGCGACTGGGACGGCTCCCTGGCCGCCTCCCGCCACCCCTTTACGGTGCCCTCGGACGTCTTCTACTCGCTCTTCCCCTTCCACCTGCTGCTGGACGGCGCCTGCCGCGTGGTGCAGGCGGGCAGCGTGCTGCAGCGCCTGTTCCCGGAGCTGCAGCCGGGCTGCCACGTGTCCGAGCACTTCAAGGTGGGCGCACTTGACACGCGCAAGTTTGGTTGCTAGGAGTTCAGGGCTACCTTGCGCCACAGGCGGCGAGCAAACAAACGTCCCCTCCTGTTGCTTGCCTTCCCGGCCCTGCAGCTGTGCCACCCGCTGATTCCGTTTGACTTTGCGGCCATGGGCGAGTGGCTCAACAGCGCATTCATCCTGCGCGCGCGGGCCACGGGCCTGGAGCTCAAGGGGCAGGTGGTGCGGGTGCCTCTGGGGCCCGCGCACCTGCAGCAGCAGCAGCAGCAGCAGGAGCAGGCGCCAAGCAGCCCCGCCTCGGCGTCTGCAGCAGCCACTCAGCACACAGGTCCCAGCGGGCCGCTGCAGTCTGGTGCGCAGGAGGAGCCCCGCGGCAGTGGCAGTTTGCCAGCTGCCGGCAGCTGCCCTTTCGCTAGTACGCCAGGGAGCCTCCAGCGGCCAGCGAGGGCAAGCAGCCCACGCGAAGGTCACGGCGACGGGAATAGTCGCCTGAATTCGCCTGGCGCTGACAGCGCCGCCGTTGGCGGACGTGTGTGTGATGGTGGCGGCTGCAGCGGTGACGGGGCACCACCCGTGGGTCTGCTGTTCATGGGCAGCGTGAGGCTGGAGGGGCTGGAGGCCATGCGGCAGGCGGGGCTGTACGTCAGCGACATCCCGCTGCATGACCTCAACCGCGACTTCGTGCTGGCGGCGGCGCAGGTGGCGGCGGAGGCGCAGCTACGGGAGCGATACGAGGCCCTCAGCCTAGAGCTGCAGGTGCGGGCGTGTGTGGTTGTGCATTCACCTCTTGCGTTGTGTGCGTGTGTGTCGCAGCTGCCAGGACGGTGCGTCAGGGATTGCAAGTTTCGGGTGGCACCGTGGGCTATGCGTGGCAAAAACAGGAGCGTCTGTCTGAAGCGCACCACGTAAGCGAACTGGCCATCCGATTTCCACCTGAGTGCCTGTGCTGCCGCATGCGCCCTGGCTCGTGTGCGGCACAACGCCTGCGCCATGGCCTGTACACCCCACAAGCCCTGCCCCTCACCTTACCCCGCGCCGCAGTCGGCCAATCAACAGCTCAGCCGCGCCACACAGTGGCTGGAGGAGGAGCAGCGGCGGGCCGACCGCCTGCTGTACCAGATGCTGCCGCCGGACGTAGCCACGTGCCTCAAGCGGGGGGAGAACCCCCCGGCGAGGGAGCACCAGGAGGTGAGCTGGGGTGCAGGGCCGAGAGCAGGAGAAGGGGTAGCCGCAGCTGCGGGCAGCAGCACGGCGCCAGCTGCGATGCAAGGCGTAAGCTGCCATAAAGTCTACGTTCTTGCTATTCCGCATTGAGCAATCAAGAAATCATCTATCAGTCTTTACCGCCCGCCCGGCCACCTCCAATACTTTCTTGGTCCTGTTGCAGGCCACGGTGCTGTTCAGCGACGTGGTGGGCTTCACGGAGATCGCCTCCCGCTGCACCCCCTTGGAGGTGTGCTCCATGCTCAACGAGCTGTATCATGCCTTCGACTCCGCCATTGAGGAGTTCCCCGAGCTGTACAAGGTGGAGACCATCGGGGTGAGCTGGGTTCGGGATGGCGTACACACCCTTACGGGCGAAGGTTGAGTGCTACAGTGCTCTTGTTGATGAACTGTAGGCTGCTCCGCAGCGATAAGTACAACCCGGCTGCGGCGTCATTTCTGTCGTTCCACATACCAACGACGCAGTATCTCTGCCTCTGCGGGGATGACAACTTGCTTTCCAGAAGCACCGTGCACGTGTGTGACGCGCTCAGGGTGCCTTGCTGCTGCTCCTATACCTGTTCCACTACCAGCTGCTAAGCGGTGCTGCCCGGCCCGCTGTGTGCGCCAAAACGCTCACGTGGTTGTGATCAACGTGCCTGCGCATGGCTTTCAACAATTAGAAGGAGGCCTTGTAGTTGTTGTGGTTAGTTATTACGAGGCCTCCAGTTTAAGCTGCTGCAACACAGTGCCTCCCCTGCCCCTGTCCTTATCCAGGACGCCTACATGGTGGTGGCCAACGTGACGGTGCCCTGCGCCTCGCACGCCGACCGGCTGCTGGAGTTCGCAGTGCGCATGCACGCTGAGGCGTACGCCGTGTGCTGCAGCCTGGGCCAGAGGATCAAGATCCGCGTGGGCATGCACACGGGGCCCGTGGTGTCGGGCGTAGTGGGTAGGTGCGAGGTTCAGGGAGCAGGGGGCTGGGGCACGGCATCAACAGGGGCGGCTAGGGGCCTAGATTTGGTGCTGCGCCTGGGCTCCAGGAGGGGCTGTTGCTGTTTGACAACTCTTCCTGTAGGATCATGCTCAAATACGTTGCAAGACCTTAGCGCCCTTGTGTGCACAAGCACCAATGCGAGGCTCATTCGCTGCCATGCCATCGTGCTTGCGCCACACAGGGAAGAAGATGCCACGCTTCTGCCTGTTCGGTGAGCCAGCGCGTGGGGTTGCGGTCCTGCAACTGCTAGCTGAGTTGCGTTGGTGTATGTGGTGTGGACGCAGCGTGCCCACTGACCGCATACACGACGGTCATACCGGCAGCAGCATTGTAGTGCGCTGGACATTAGGACCCGAATACGCCCTCAGGTGAACAAAGGTTTAATCGCACGCCACGCAATTTGCCTTGGCCCACGCCACCGTGTTCATCTCACCGTTACCTGTGTCCACGCTTCTGAGTAGTGCTTTCCTCGATGCCCCTTTCCTCCCCTGCCGATGGGCTCCTGCTGCTGGCGGCTTGGCAGGCGACACCGTCAACACGGTGCGCGTGCATGTACATGGCCTCAACCAGTCTGAAACAAAGGCTGGCCGTTGTTGGGCGGAGCGCTTGGCAGAGCCGGGCCTGGGATCCGTGCTTTCGGCTCTCCCTACGCTTTGGCACCACTGAGTTGACAACTGTGATGTCTTGAGGTGTCTGTCGTCCGGCATCCGCACTATATTGCCCACCTGCCACAAATCCTGGCCACTCCCACCACACTAACCCAACGCCAACGCACGACCCCAGGCCTCCCGCATGGAGTCGCACGGCCTCGCGGGCCACATCCACATCTCAGCCGCCACCTACGCCGCCATCCGGGACAAGGGCCGGTTCGCCATCCGCGAGCGCGGCGTGATCGCCATCAAGGGCAAGGGGGACATGCGGGTAGGGCGGGTGGCCGGGGGCCGGACGGTCGCGTGCGTACAGCCGCTCGTTTGCGATGGGTTGTGAAATACGCCCACCATGCGTTACTGCCGGCTGGTACCGGTACGCGGGCTCGAAGGTGAGCACAGTGATTCCAAGTTGACCTGTGCAGGGCCCCGAAAGTGCTGTAGCTTGAGCCTTCCCAACGGCGTCAGTGCCCTTGATTGGAGCAAGCGAGCAACCATCAAGCACACGGCTGTTAGAGCTGCATCCGCTACGCGCCATCGGGTTGTCCATGGACCCTTACCCTCGCGCCCGTTGAACCCACAGACGTACCTTATCGTGCCCGCGGAGCAGCAGGAGACGCTGCTGCTGTCCTCCCCCCGGCGCGCAAGCGGCCCTTCGGACCTCACATCCACAGGCAGCCACCACTTTGTGGCTGTTACCACCCCGCCCTGGAGCCAATCGGGCCACCAATACCAACAGTACCTGCAGCAGCAGCCGCAGCAGCTCCTGCCGTATGGAACCGCGCAGCCCGTTTCCTTTCAACGCTTGAGCTCGATCTCACAGAACGACAGCCCGTTCGTGCGGGCTCCTGTGCGACAGGAGGAGTCGTTCACCAACCTCGTTGGCAGCGCTCTAAGGCGCGAGGAGTCTGGTCGGCTGCTCGCGTCGCAGGGCTCGGGCTCAGTCCCCGGCGGCTTCCCCACGCAGCTGCCCTCTCCTCCGGTGTCCGCAGAAAGCAACAACCTTCGGATCATCGACGTAACCGACGCCCCGTCACGACAGCTGCGTAAATCGCTGTCTAATACTGCCCCGAACCGGCCGCAATCCATGGGCTCCGGCCGGTTCGCCGCATTGGCCCTGGACGAGGGTTCCCCATCCTACTCTGCGCTGCTGCCTGCCAGGCCGGCGCTGCTGCCCTTCCCAGCCCGCCAGCCTGGTAGCGGCAGGCCGGAAGAACCCGACGCGCCAGCATCTGCTTGCGTCTTCTCTGCTGCTGCAAATGCAGCTGCTGCTGCACTTGCGGACGGCCAGCGCAGCGCGCACGCCACAGGCGGGTGGCCGACCACTTCACACCTGGGGAGCGCCGGCAACACCGGTGCGCAGGCTGCGTGGCTGGGCCTCCCTGGCCGCAGCACCCCCGCCGTCCCGCGTGTTGGCGGCGGCGCGCCGGGTCGTAATGACCCACGGGTCGCTGGCGGGTCGCCACCGCTCGTGTCCCACCCCCTCGACACCGTCCCGATCCGTGGGTCGTTACGGCACGGGACCGACCCAGGGGTCGGTGGCGAGGCGGGGCCAGCGCCATGGTCCCAATCGGCGTGGCTCGTTGACACCTTGAGCGAGGAGGACATCTTGGGCACTATGGCTTTTGACCTGCTGGGTGCGGGCGCGTTCGCGGGATGCGCGGAGGCATTGGAAGGGGAGGATGGAGAGTTTAGGGGTGGATCGGAGGGCGGAGCAGAGCAAGAGGCGTCGACGTTGGGGGGCAGCCCGCCGACGCTCACGGCCGGGGCGACAGGGTCGGCGGTGTTCGCGCGGCGGAGCGGCGGCAGTGGGGGCGGCGTATGGCTGGCACACCGGGAGCCGTCGGCCCGGTCGCGCATGTCCCGTGTGACACGTGTTCTGCGGGAGGAGCCGGCGCAGAAGGGTCGAGAGGAGTCGGCAGAGCGGGGGGGTGACGGGGAATGAACCCGCTGATGATGGTCGCCGGCTTGCGAGGTTGTACTAGCAAAGACGGTACCTGCAAGGGCATGATTTGAATGGTGGGGTGAGCTTTAGTTGGGCAGCGATGAGCTGTGTGGGTGCGGCAATGGGCCAATGCCTGTCCCGCTCTTACAGTTTCTCGGTGTACTGCCTTTCTGGTATTCTGGCGGCTTGAGTTTGCGTGAATGCGTTGCGGGTATCTGCCACAGGGTCGATGCGCGGTTGGGTTGTTACGTTCGGTCAGATGTCTTGCTGACTTGGTGAACGAAGGCAGGACTGTGGCCCACATGACGGTGTAACGGCGTCGCTCTGCCGTGTGTGTTAGCTTGCGTGCTAGGTGATGCCGTCCTCGATCGCGGTGGAGGCCGCAGAGGTATAGCGGTCGTGGCGGCAGTGTCTATAGGCCTTGGGACGTACTGCGCACAGCACGTGCGCCCCGTCCCACACGTGCTGTCTGCGCCATCGCGTTGCTGGGCTTTGCGACGTGTGCCAGTCCAGCCAGCATGGTACTTGCGGTTGATGGGCGATTGGGGATTGGGTGGGTGGGTTGCCTGCTTTTGATGTCCAGATGCGCCGGATTGCAAGCTGGATTCCGGTGAACTGCTGGATACCACTGCTGGGGCTTGCGGGGTGGGTTTGCCTTGTGATTCTTTCAGTTGCATACATGCCTTATGGTTTCCCGCCGTGTGCAAGTGCAGGCCATGGGAGCTTGTTACTGTAGTCTGTGGCTCGCATGACACGCAATGCTGCTCAAGCCGTGCGCGCGCGTTTTGTGATCAAGTAGTTGGGTAATGACGTTGAGGGCTGCTGAGCTTTGCCGTTCATGGTACTGGGATAAGAATGCCGAGGCTGCCTTGGGTCTTGCAGGATAGCTCAATTTCTGTACGCCCAGTAGCTCGACCCTGTGTCTAGGCACAGTGCATCAGGCTTTGAGTGCAGGAGAGGATGACCGCTAGAGGCAATTTGCAGGTGTCAAGAAGCGTAGAAACACTGCTCAACTCTCCGCTGCATGTCCCGTGATGAAGTAAGCTCTATTGCCCTGGGTGAGCTTTGTCCCATCTGGTCCAAATGAAGTTTGAACTTAATTTCTTCGGAGGTGTCGCCGTAATCTATTCGGTGTGGCCCTCAGGACGTGCAAAACAGCTTGCAAGTGCTCTAAGAGTCTATGTATTGGCTGTGGGCATGCACGCCGCGAAGCAGCTGACCGCTGCGTGTCCTCCTGTGCTGGGGGGCCGTCACAAACATAAGTGATGCGTCCTATGGCTGGATGCTGTGCTGACGCGGTTGCCTGTCTGATCTACATGGACATTGATCGTTAGGCTCGGGCTTGCTCGTCGACTTTATAACCATGGCCGCGGGTCAACGCTGTGGGTGCGTACGTGGTACAGGCCGTGCCTGAGCGACGGCCGGGTGGGTGCAGCTGTGATTGGCCGAGCATGATTACGATTGAGGCTGGTGTTGCACGCCGAAAGCATGTGGATACAACGAATTTCACTGGTGCGCCGGGATCAGAGACCAACTGCCTAAACCGGCTTCGTATGGCAGTTTGCCTGTTTTTATCCGAGCATGGTTCCCGTTCGAGGCTGGTGTTGTACGCCGAAAGCATGTGGATACAACGAATTTCACTGGTGCGCCGGGATCAAAGACCAACTGCCTTACCCGGTTCCATAGGGCAGTTTGCCTTGGAGACTGTTACTATGATCAAGGGGAGGGGCCCTCTGGTTTGCACCATTTGGTGTGATGTGGTCTCGGCGCCCATGCATGGCGTCGGTGTTGAGTATGGTGGACTGACTGCTGCTGGGCGTTAGTTGCAACGCTGTTGACCTGCGCTACTGCTTACCGCAAAGCTCCTGGTCATGGTAGGGTTCTGGGGTTACTTCAGTAGGGGCCGCGATAAATTAACCCGATTTGCCAGAAACGCTCCTGTTTGGAGCAGGAGGTGTGTGGACGGTGTGCCGTACACAGTTACGCAACGTAACGCGTTAGGCGCTTTGGCACTGTCCGGCAGAGACTCTGTCCGGTCCTGTACGCCTGGTGCACGCACCCATCCATGCAGGCATCAACAACAGCACCACCTCTTGCATATGAATAGCATGTCGCAGAGCGCAGCAAAAGGCCAACGACAAGCAAAAAAATGCGCATACGCATTCAAAAACTCCATGCTCGACCATCAGCGTTCGCAACCAGACAGCCGCCCGCCCCTACTCCACATGCCCTCCTTCACCCCACGTGGCTCCACCAAACCAGCACACGCGACCCGCACACAAGGCCAGCGCAGCCCACTGCCGCACATGCACTGCATAGTGGCAGTTTTATTTGGGCTTGGCTGCTGCCCCCTTCATGAAGAAGCCTGTGATCTTCTTGGTGCCGGCGGCCTGCTTGGCCATGGCCGCCTGCTTGGCCTCCGCCGCGCGCTGCTGCTGCGGGTGCCCCAGCTTCTGCTTCTTCTCCGGCGGAGGGGCCTCGGGGGCGGGCCCGGGCCGCGGAGCTGCGTCCTCGCCGCCTGGCCGGGGCAGGGGACATGCAGGTGTCCGTTAGCCAGTCAGTCCGTCAATCAGCCGTTCGGGGTATTATTGCGAGGAGCTGTGTTGCCTCCCGCCACCTGCCACGACCTGCGTATGTGGCTACACATGAAAAGCGGAGAAAGGGCTGCTGAAGCAGCGGAACGCCCTCGCCCTCGAAGATGCTCTTAAAGTACGAGCTCTATGACCACTTGTACTCGTGCACGCTGCAACCCAACGCACCAGTTGCAGCGACCACGGGCTTGCTCCCGCTGCCGGCGCTGGCGCCCGCCGCTGCCGCCACGCTGGTTCCGACGCGCTCCGCCAGGCGGCTGACCCACGGGTCGCCCAGGTACTCCGACAGGAAGCCCAGGGCGTACGACAGGGCGGCGCCCGCCTCCATGCCCGCCACCTGGGGCGCCAGCGCCGCCTGCACCTGCCGCAGTTTGCAGCTAAGCCACGCCAGGGCCTGAGGAGGACATGTGCCAGGAAGTAGTCGAGGGGCTTGTTTAGCACATGTGTGGGTGCGGCCCGACTTGCGTACTCTGCATGGCTGGCGCTCCTGCGCACCACGGGTTGTTTACCGAACCAGGCCTCTACGGGTATGCTTCACCTCGCGTCGTCATTTTGCGAGTGGTATCGAGGCCCCACGGGACACAGCACCCGCGCACGCTTACAGGGTTGTGGAGCCAGGATGGATTAGAGGGTGTGTGGGCTGCACACAAGGCTGGCCAGTAGCCGTTGTCATTGGGGAACGACGTACGGTACGTACAGCCTATACCAAGCGCCAGCCAGCCAGCCAGCCACCCACCCGCTGGTCATTGAGGCGATAGTAGCAGCAGTCGTCGTCTATCCGCCGCACATCGCACACGCACGCCAGCTGTTGCCGTAGGGACGCCAGGGAGGGCACGGCCGCAGCGCACCCAGCAACAGCGGTAGCACCCACGCCCTGCGATGCTGCACCGTCTTCCGCTTGCGCTCCCTCCCCCTGGCTTTCTCTCCGCTCGGGAACCGGCGTGGGCTCCAGCGTTCCACCCTCCGCAGCGGCTGTCGCCGGGCCCCCAGTCCTGGCAGCTGGCGGCGATGCGGGCCGTGACGTGTCTGCACCAGCCCTCCCTGCGTCCGCGTCAGTTCCTGCCTCTTCCGTACCGTTGCAGTACGGCACGAGTTCTGCCAGCCCAGGTACGGACTGGTCGTACAGGATCTCGTCCAACGCTTTGAACTTGCCGGCCGGGCAGTCCGCACTCTGCACGCCACGTGGGCAAGGGGTCGTACGGTCAGTGCACGTGGCATGGCCCAGGTTGCCACTGGGTGCATGCCAACCCCAGTGTCAAAAAGGGAATGCCTATCGTGTTGCGCAACAAGTGGCAAATGTCAACACCACTGTTACACCTCTCCTTCTTTTCTCAGGGCTTAGGCAAGGCCGTGTCCCTCAGCCAGGACAACCCGTCTGCCGTGTGCACCCTCATGATGCCCCCGTGTGTACCTCAACACGGGTTGGCCGCCCTGCCCTTCCACCAGCCAACCAGCCTAACGCCACTCCGCCCGAGTGGGCTCCCCTCCCCTTACGCCAGCCCCACATGGCTTCTCACCTTGTCCCTGGCGCGGTCCAGGATGGGAAGCAGCACCAGCAGGGGATCCACGGGGCTGGCCAGGAACATGCCACCATCTGGAATGGGGTGAAAACAATTTGTCGGGTACAGCAGGGTAGGGGAAGGGGCAAGCAGGGAGGAGTGTGGTGTGCGTCACTGCAAGGGAGGCGCTGGCACCTGGTGCCACTTGGTGGGCTGGGAGCATTGGTGTGGAGTGCTCTGGCGAGCGCAATAGGGAGGGTGTTGGCCGTGCCTTCGACGGTGCAAGCCCAACGGTGCATGCGCTTGCCGCAGATGCCGTGCCTCGGTCTCGAAAGGGCCCGAGGCCTGCAAAGGCTTCGGCCATGCGGCAAAACGAGACATGTTTACTGGTCACGTTGCACGTGTCTTCAGCGCAGCTTATAAACGGTCCGCTGTCCCCCTGTTGTTCTGGGCACAGAGACACAGCTCTTGAACCAGGCATGCGGCTTAGGGCAACCACCTACCTCAGCAAACGGTAATGTATACACGTGTAGGTGCTCCACATTGCTTCCTCCCCCAGAGACTCACCTGCCATGAGCTTGTCGGCTGTCAGCCATGCGCTGTGCTGCTGCTTGAAGCGGTTCACCTCCTGGAGGACTCCCTTTGGTGTCAACAGGTAGGCCTGCGGCCTGCCTGCAAGCCACGCCAAAATGCATTAAGTCCAGCGCTTGACGCTTTTCCAGGCTAATGGGTACGGCCAGGCTAGCCACCGGGCTTCGAGAGAGCTAGTGCTCTTCCTAGGGCTTGGGGCCTTTTCAGTTGGCGCCGGCAGGCGTGTTGGATGCGGAGTGTGGCAGGTGACAAGCAAGGCGCCCGCGTTGCCGCACCATTGCGAGGATCTGGTAGTGTGAAGCTCTTCAGCTGAGTAGGTTTTCCTCGCTCGACGCCTGCGGGTGCCCCGGGAACGATTTTGTGAAAGGCCATGTGTCTCTGTCCTACAGGTGTCGCCCTTCGCACCCATCGGCTGAATTGTTTGACAATTCATATTCGTAAGCAAAAAAAAGATAGTTACGTGTGTTGCATTCATGCGCACCGTGCACAATAAGGACACGGTCGTCTGCTTCCGCGCTCTTCTGCATTTCTATTGCCTTCCTACGCAGTATGTCGCGTACAAAGTTACTTTCTTCTAGTTAGGCTTCACTGTTCGAATGGCCCTGGATGCCCACTTTCCCTCCAAAACGTTTCCAGTTTTCCGTGCTGAAGGCGTGCCCTGGCCTGGGCGTGCCTGCGGCCTTTGGCTGCCTCAGCTGCATTACTGAGCCCAGCTCAGCCGCCATCGTACCCATCCAGCTCAGAGTACACTTGAGGGCAATACAGCTGCCATAGGACGACACAGGGCAGGACTACTTGTTCCGTGACGATGTCAACAACGGCTGTGTTCCCATGCAGGGGAGCTCCCCTGCTCCCAACTATTCCGGAACAACCGCGTGCGTGCTTAGGACATCAGGACCTGGCACGTGTTCGTCGTCAAACGCGGCAACAGGCACATACTGTCCCGTAGAACATACGGCGGCGGCTGTCCCGTACACCATGAGCTGGCGGTGTAACAAACTGCACGGGCGGCATATTCACGTGAACTCCCCTGCCCAGTCGTACAGCACGTGCCAGTATAAAACGAGTAGCATGCTGCCACCAGACTTTCTGCAGCCATGGGCGCCTTGTACAGCCCCACGGCATGCGGCACCATGCGGAGTAGCACTGCAGCGCGCAATGCCCTTCCAGCACCAACACAACCTTTGGTGTGTCTCGACACGCACGCAATCCAGGAGGGCGCCCTTCCCGTTTGACGTCAGCGCTGGGACGTCGTACAGGCGCTCCGCCCGTGTCTGGCTTTCGCACTCGTCGCCTTACCATGCAGTGCCCTCCGATTCCCCGCTCGGAGCGCCTCACAGTGCCTTCAGGACACTGCAACAGGCACGACACGCGCCCCTGCCCAGTGGAGCACCCCTTGACACCAGCGACTGCAACACCAATACCCTGCACCCCCCGCCGTGCCGCCAGCACCACCGTTCGCCTGTCCCAAGGTACCCCAAGACGCAGCAGGCACTCAGCATCCCCAAATCACCCTTGCACCCCGCCAACAAGTACAGTATCCCGTTCGTAGCAGCCGCACCGCCTGGGAGTAGCGTCTCTCGCTGCGCCTCGAGTGTGCACAGGCTAACCGTCGCCTTGTCACGACGGTTGGCAGTGCAGTTGCAAATGCTACCAGGGGAGCCCCACACGGTAGGTCCCTTACACCCAACATCAGTATACTCCATCGCACAAGACAACCGCACAGATAAGCTTAACGGCGTCAATCCCACGATTGCACAGGGGTCGGGAAAGACTGCTTGTAGCTTGTGGCAAATACAAGGCCTCAACCGTGACACGCGTGAAGAGCGCCATGCACACAGGCAGCCGCCGCCTGGTGGCTCACGATTTAGGCAGGAAGCCACACACCATGTAGTTGGCGCGCAACTGTAACGCAATCCAACGCAGTACATAGGCGTTGGGCTACCGCCACGCTACCCTTTCCCAGGTGCTAAGCCAACCGTGGTGCCGAGCATGGTATCGCCCCAGTGCTTGCCTCCAGCAACGCCTTCGTCGGCGCCCAGTACTTCGCCCATCCTGCCCGTGGACACTGCTGCCAACACCTGCAGAGCACACTGCACACCTTCCCCACGCTTTACGCCTGGGCGGCACTACTGCCCGCCCCTGCCGCCCTGTCCATCGCCTCCTGCCTGCCCTGCATCTCCCGCATCAGCGCCAGCAGCCGCGTCAGCTCCCCCTTGGCCCGCACCAGCCACGCCCGCGCCAGCCGCTTCTGCCCTGCCCGGTACACCACGGCCGCGCGCAGCCTCCGCCGCCGCACGTCCTCCGCGGCCTCGGACGCCCCGCTTCCCTGGCTGCTCCCACTGCTGCTGCTGCTGCTGCTTGCCGCTGCGTCCTGTGCGTCTAGCTGCGCCAGCAGCTGCTCGTCCTGCTCCAGCGGCCCCGTGCCCTCCTCGCCTTCTAGCTCCACCACCTTGATCTCCAGCAGCCTGGGGGGTTAATAGAAGGCGGAGGAGCAGCGATGTGAGCAAACACACCAGCGGGTTTACTGGCATGTACCTGTCTCAGGCTACAGTTGCCTGCATCCCGCACCGCACCCGCTACACACCAGCGGGTTGCAGGCCGACAAACGTCACTGCCAACCTGGGATTCATGGCCTCGCTGCTGGGACGCCAGGGTGGAACCTGCCCGCGCATTGACTGGGTGCTGTGCTGTATGGCACCCTTGCTGCACAGCATAGTTGCCGCGCGGTACGGCAAGGCGGCCGTCGTACCTGATGAAGGTGGTGAGTGTGGCCATGCGCAGGCCCATGGTGTGCAGGTGGTGGCGCAGCTCGGGGGCGCTCATGGCGCCCATGCGCCGCCGCAGCGCGGGCACGTCCAGCACGGGGGAGTGTTGCGAGGGTGCGGGCAGGGGGGAGCCTGCGAGGCAGGGTACACGGACCGTGCTCAGACAGGGTGGTGGAGACCGTGTCTTGGCGTGTCATGTGGACGCACAGGCTGAGTTGCAAACATAAGGGTGGCACAGCTACTGCTCAGCTTCTCAACAGCTTCTTACCTGCAGCCCTCGCCGCCCTCCGCTCGTCCATCTTGGTCTGCGGCAACGGAGCAGGCGTACGTGACGAATCATTGTTGCTGTCGCAGTGTTCAGCGCAAACGGGTCCGCGGGTCAGAGCCGCATGTGGCTTATCGGCCCATTACGTTCGCGCCAGCCCTTGCTCGGGTCCCTCCCCCCAGCCCCACTCGCTGCACGTAGTCGGGAACCTTTGACGACGCACCCGTACAACAGATCACACACCTCACACCTAAGCAGCTCTGTTCCCTGGGCACACTGCAGTAGACGAAGGGGCAGGACACCGTAGGTGGCGCCAGCCGGCTTAGAAGCCCTCTCACACACCCCAATCTCACCCCATCCAGCCCCGCACCTGCAGCGCCTTGCTCCGCACGGCCAGCTCCTGGAAGTTGAGCACGAACACCTCCAGGGTGTCCAGCACGTCGCCGGGGAGCAGCAGCGGGGGTGCGTCGACGTGGGAGGCCTCGGAGGGCGCGGGAGGGGAGGACTCGGGCTCTGCACGGGAGGGACCCAATCAATTTTTGGCATCGCACAAGCCGCATCAGCTACAGCGGTGCTTTTGGGTTGTGCCGCGCGGGCGTGATAGCGAAGCTCAACATGCCAAGTGTTGCATGCGGGACTGAGGAGGTATGGGGCAAAGAGGGTATGAAGGCTTTTTTGTGGGCCTTACCTGAGCGCTTGCTCTTTGCGGCCGTTGACTTGGCTTTGCTGCCGGCTGCCTCCTCCCCTTCCGCCGCCACCTGGTCGGGGTGCGGCAGGAAGAACTGCGGTCGGAGTCCGTAGGCCTGCGGGGAAACATGGGGCAAGATTATGGAAGCGGGCATGCAGTGCGGCGAATGCACCCAATAATCAGCTGAATTGCACATCTAGGGAATGGTTTGGCATGTCAGCTTACAAGGTCTTTGTAGAAAGACACATTCCCCTGCCTCCTTCCTGGCACGCCCCTTTCTGCCCCCATGAAGCGCGGGCACACGCTGCCAGCACAGAGGAGGAAGGAAAGGGCCTTTGCCAGTAGTGGTAGGGCACCACCCGGCGCACCTGCAGCAGCTCCATGCGTGCGTACATGACGTCGTCCCACTCAGCCTGCGGGAGTGCCACAGGACAGGCACGCAGGGCAGGGGGCAGAAGTGAGCCAGAGAATAAGCGCACTGAATACGCAGGACAATGAGCGAGCCGCCCACATAAGGTAGGTTCAATTACACAACCCGTCCGTCCGTCGGTCACGATCCTGCAACCTCCGCAAGCGCATAGCAGCGCTCTCTCCCGTTCCCACCTGCGGCGGCAGCGGGCAGTGCAGCATGAGGCGGTCGTGCGGGTTGGCGGGCAGCGCGAAGCCGTGCAGCATGAGCAGCTCCTCGTTGGACTTGTCGCCGTACGAGATGAAGAGCTCGGACCCACGGGTCACGCTGGCGCCGCCGTGCAGCTGCAGCCGCACCTCCGTGCCGGGCCCGGGCGCCGACGCGGCGGGGGAGGAGCCTGCGCAGCCCCAACAAGCAACAAGAGCCCGTCACGACACACCCGCAGCCGCCACAGCGCGTCAACCGCCATACAATATCTGCGATGGTGTACAACACCCATACAACCTAGCCACTGCGACGACCCGCGCAGTGACTAGATGAACACACCACACATGTGAAGGTGTGAGCGGCCCGCTCACTGCAGCAACACGGGCCTGCCTGGGCCTGAACACCCAAATGGGCTCACCCTCTGCAGGTTGCTGCCGCTCCGGGACCACCACCTCCCACCAGCACTGCGGGCCGGGGCTGACGCGGTGGTTGGCGAAGTCCAGCCCTGGCACCAGGCCCTCCAGGATGGTGATGGGCACGGACTCGCCACGGCCCGAGGAGTGGCGGGCCAGAGCCTGGGAGGCTGGGGCCAAGTGGCACAAGCAGAGTTGCCGCTCGGTCGTGGCAGCATGGTAGTGCAACAGTCGTGCGGATGCGCTGCTGGGTGGAACATGCTCCTGGTCCAATCAAAAGAGAATCCACATGCAGTGTCGGCGTTCTTGGCACGAACGAACCTACCCAGAGGCCTGCAGCCTCCCGGCAACCCTTCGCCCCGCCCACGTCCCCGCCCATTCTTACCCGACCCGGACTGCGGCACAGGCAGGCTCTGGCCCCTGCTCCAGAACACGCCGTACGCCCATACCCAGTCCTCCATGGTGGGCCGCCGCAGCCCCAGGTCTCGCGCCAGGCCCGCCAGCGGCGCCTCCAGCCGCGCCCACGTGTCCCGCACGCGGCGGCCCAGCGCGGCCGTGGCGCGGTGCAGAGCCGTGCCGCGCAGCTCCGACAGCTCGGCGTCAGAGTACGCCAGCGGCGTGTCAATACTGTTGGGCAAGGTGCAAGGCGCCGTACGGCAGGAGGAGGAAACGGTTCAAGTTGATGCCCAGCAGGTTGTCACGGTAGGTGGACTGCGTGGGATTAGGCCAATAGAAGGGGCTCAAGGCCCACGCCTGCAGATGACTGAAGTAGGGGCGTGGCATCGTACCGTAGAGACTACAGCAGCCTACGCCGCCTGCCCCCACCTCCCTGCCTACTCCACCGACTGGGTCCGATCGGCGCTCTTTCCCGCCATTCGCACGGTCCCCTTGCCGTCACTCCCACCTGGAAGGAAGGCAGCGGATCCACGGTGCCCAGCGCGACGTGGCCTGCCCCGCCTCGGCCCGCAGGCGCTCCAGCAGCAGGAACACCATGACTGCGCTGCGCTCGTCAAGCAGCTGCTTCTCCAGCATCCAGCTGCATGGGGCAACAGCGTCGTACAGCTGAACATGCGCGGCAGTGGATGTGCAAGGGCCTTCCAAGTTTCAGCTCAATTCCACAAGTGCAGGTGCCACGAAAGGGCATGCATGTAGACTGTCTCAATGGTCAAACCGGCAGACGCGAAATCCCTGGACTGCCTGTCCCGCGCTTCTCCCTACCACCGCCCCTTGCAACCTGGGGCAACGCCCCCTCCCACCTGAACTGCTGCCCCAGCACGGGGTCACTGCACGCCGTGCGCACCGTGATGGCGCTGGACAGTGGGAAGGTGGCTAGCGTGTGGGACGCAGCAGCGGCTGCAGCACCCGCAGTGACGCCCTTGCTGCTGGCGCTGGCAGCGCCCCCACCACCAGTGTGCCCGGAGCTTCTGTGGCCATTTGCGCGAGGCCAAAGCCATGACCACCAGGAGGCCCCGTTCTTAGGGCCGCAGGCACTCACGGCGGAGTAGAGGCCCAGACCAGCTCCTGGGCCCGCCTGCAGGGCCAACCGGAAACACCGTCAAGACAAGTCACCTTTGGGTCCAGCAGCACAGCTGTTGGCCATTATGCATCTGGGTTGGGAAGCGTCTAATATGCACCCCTTCGGACCCAACACGGCAGTGCGGTGTGTTTCCACGAGGGTCGTACGCCCGGCACGTGTCAGGTGCCGCCAACCTGCCTGGCTCGCGCGGACTTGCACCCGCGACACATCTGCACCCTGAGCGGCGAGCCACTCGTGCAGTTGGGCAAGCTGCTCGCCAGTCGCGGGCCCAGTTGACGTTGGAGCTGCCCTGGACGCGTCACCATGGACGACCAGGCTGCCGCTGGCCAAGGCAGCAGCTAGGCCAACGGCAGCAGCCGCGAATTTACTCCGCCACGAGGGCCCGCCATCAGTTTGCTGATGAGCGTGCTGTAATGTTGGTGATGCTGCGCACGCGCCAAGGGCCGGAGCGGACACGGAGTGCATCCGACGCATCAACGAAGTTGTCCAAGCAACGCCTCCACCATCAGCTGCCAGAGCGAGCGCCTGCAGGCGACTCGCTTTGCGCATGGCAATCCCCTGCACCCCAGCGACTGTGGCAGGTCGCCCTTGTCTATTCTGATTATGCGGAACCGAGAACCGGCCCCCGCCACAGCCGTTCACGACAGTCAAGATATCCCCCAACTATGGATAGTCAATTGGAGGTAAAGGCGTCCTGCCAGCCCCTGTCGCCTGTCCTCCTTCTGGTGTTGTCATGCAACTGCCGTATAAACCGACCTTGGCGCCCCCGGGGACGGACTCCCCTAAAAACCTGAATTACTTAACAGTCTACACTGCGTGTTAGTGTTCTTGTTGACTACCACTATCACCGTTGCAGTCCCGGCCAGTCTGCTTTCAGCGTTGACCGTCGCAACAACCCGTTGCTGCAGCCGGTTGATATTGCAGGCTGTAATTATGCTACATACATCCTTTATGCAATTAAAGTAAACTAGAACCGGCTGGCCCTAGCCCATCCTGTAAGCTACTTCTCACACACCGGGACGATGGCTGCCTCAGTGGCGGACGCGCCTGTGTACTCTTCGTACGTGGAGGCGTGGCAGGCAGGAAGTAAGGGTAGTAGCCCGTATGCGCCTTCTCGCCAATCGACAGAGGCTTACGGGCCGGCTGGTGCTGCGGCACGGCTCCGCCAGAGTCGAAACTTCGTGGAGGGCACCCCACTGGTGCGTTGCATGCAGTAGCTGACCGAAACCGCATCCATATAGTCGAAGCTCATCAACACCATTCTTGGGCTTGAGTTTGGTGGCCAGGGCTCTACAGCAAGCCTTTGCCTTGCCCCGGCCTACGCCGCACTCGCACAACAGCTGCTCCCATCACCCCCCTTCACCTACTTGTCCTTCACTTCACCTACTTTCGCCAAGCCATGGTAGCTGCATACCACCTGACCCCTGATCTCCTATGTGATGTGCTCCCAATTACAATTGCAGCCCTCCAAGCCTCTTAGTGTCCTCCACCGGCCGTTCAAACCAAGCGCCAAGAATGCGGAGAACCTGGACGTTCAGCACGAGCGTGACACGCAGGCCTTCGAGCGCAGGGCCAGCTCTTACCGGCGCCTAGCGCAGAACCCGTACCACCACAATGCGGTGCGTGGGGAGCCGCCTTGTGACATTTCAGTTGTGCGTGATGCTGGTACTGGCTCCTCCTGCATGGCGTCACACTGCCACACTCGAAGCTGCTCTCCAGGGAGGCGGGGTGTCGTGCACATGGGGATCCAAAAGCCATTGCCGTGGTGGTCTCCGAGGAACGGGAGTGCCCCTGGTGCCACTTGCTCCGCGACCTGGTCCTAACACGTGCACATGGCCCCACTCCTGCCCCTCGCAGCCTCCCGGGAGCATCCTGACCACCTTTGAACAGGGTAACATTGTAGACCGTGGGCGCGGCAGGAGCGCGCTGCATGAGGGGCGGGGGGTCTACGACCCTGTGGTGCACTCCTACCGCGTTCCACCGGCAGGCGAGCAGCCCTTCAGCCCGGAGGCCCGGCGGATGGAGCGCATGGACAGACCGGGAAGGTGCGGGGGTCAGGCCCATGCTCTGCCGGTGCGGCGTCCACCCTGGCAATACATCTTGTTTGCGTAATCTGTGGGTTACGAATGCGCACACGACGTGGCGAGCATTCCTACAAACGCTTGCTGTACCCCTGTGTCTTTTTGTCCCACACAGCGCGCCGCACGCCCGGGGGTACGCCGCTATCCACGCCGCCCGTGAGCAACAGCGGCAGCAGGCGCAGTGCCAACAGGGCAGCCCGGCCACTGCCCCGCAGCAGCCCGTGCCCACCCACCACGAGCGCAGCGTCACGCCGCTGGAGCACAAGTTCCTGCAGGTACACTTTAGCACGTGTATGTACAGTAGATACCAGCGAAGAGGATTGCAGCAGCAACCTACAACGGATCCGCGCCAGCACCCTGCCTCGTGTTCCTGAGCTGCTATGGCTTTGAGGCACAGGCCAGCACTGCATATGGATTGCACCTTACCAGTGGACCACCTGTGCGTCTACCAGGTGTCCCGAGGGTGCTACAACCCCATCACCCACGAGTTCCTAGCCTCTCCGGAGCCCGACTACATGGCGCGCAAGCAGAAGGAGTTTCAGCGCGCGCACGGGCTGGGGAACGGCATGCGGCGCCTGCCGATGGAGTCGGCGGTGGATCCCATCACGTAGGTGGATAGCATGGCCGAGCTCGTTGTGTTGCTGGTATTCTTTCCCTTGCCATTCACCACCTCACCTTGCCGTACAAGGCAACACCGCTTACGTCTGATGCTTGAATGCCTGTGCAGGGGCTCACCCAAGCCTGTTGCTTCTCCAGCCCCACACGCGCCGCCTAAGACAGCACCGCCGCCGCCCGAGTCGACTCTTCACAGCGCCGAAGCGCCAGCCATGCAGCCCGTCAGCCCTGGGCCCCCTACCGCTGCCCTCGTGGCCGCTGCTGCTGCTGCTGCTGCACGGAGCCATCCAGCACGGCCCACCAGCGCACAACACGGCGGCGCCCGCACCTCCAGCAGCAGCAAGACGGTAGCGGGACCAAGCTTCGGGTCGTACAACCCACTTACCCATGAATGGGTGGTGCCCCCAAAGGACCCCAAGTACCGGGAGCAGGAGGCGCTTGTGGAGAAGCGGCTGGGCGTCAGCGGGCAAAGCATGGCGCGCACGTCCACGCCCGTGCGGCACGGCGTGTACAACCCAATCCTGAACTCATGGACAGTGCCGCCCGCTGACCCGCGCGTGGCGGAGGGGCTGTCGTTCAAGCCGGCAACCCTCTTCAGCCGCCCGACTCCAGCCACAATCCGCATGTGAGCAATGAGCAGACTTAGGTATTGGGACAATGCTTTCGGTAGACACACGCAGCTCGGCATGTGACGGCAGCGGTTGCCGAAGTAGGGCAAGTGGGTCGTGTTAGGGCGTGGGGCGTTGTCGAGTGTCAACTTGGTTAGATGCGTATGGGCAACACGGCACCGTGTAGGGGTGTCCCATGTAAAGCGGCGAGGCTCGGCCAGCAAGGCGGGTAGGGCAGCCAAGGCGCATACAGTTTGGCTCCAAAGTTAACATGGTGGCGCTTAAACTCAATTATGCGTTGTTATCAGGGCATTTGTGCGCACAAAGCGGCGGGCATGGACTGGTCAAGCGTTGAGCAGCTGCGCGCAACATCCCTGAAGCCCAGGGCTTCGGGTTGACCAGACGGCCAGTTCCTGCACTGTATTAGAAACGGTAAGAATCTGAAGATATTATACTATGCGTGGGCCCCTTGGCATCTTTGCCAAGCGAACCGAAGGGCGGCTAACCCCTGCATAACCTGGCCTTTCAGCACTCTGCGGAAGGGGCAAGTTCCAGAAGCGACGCTTACCAGCAACGTGTAAGGAAACACAATGGACATATGAAAGTGATTCGCCTGCTGAAGCAGTCTGCTTTGCTGGTTGTTAGGTGACCCATGGGTTGCGCAACGTAATTTCAAGATTGGGGAGTGCATCGGCGGGAGGGCCCTCGATTCAGCGTGCTTGGTATGCACTTGTGCTCAATTGCCTTTGCAATCTAGGCAGCACATCAGCGTCAACGTCAATTCCTGTGCGTCATCGATCGACGGGCTGGACAACCGGACAAGCGCACATCCAGAAACCCAGGCGTCAGCTTTATTTGTACGCCACTACTACCCAACCTCTATTATTCACGTCAGCATTGCTAGCAACACAACGGGAAGGCTT
Source organism: Chlamydomonas sp. 3222 (assembly GCA_004335795.1). NCBI lineage: Eukaryota > Viridiplantae > Chlorophyta > Chlorophyceae > Chlamydomonadales > Chlamydomonadaceae > Chlamydomonas > Chlamydomonas sp. 3222. The sequence goes on from QAXN01000030.1 coordinate 79,354, forward strand.
ACTGAACCCAAACAGCCAAGCACAATGGCCGACCCCTCAAACCTACAGCGCTTTGACTCGACGATGTTTGACATCTTACGAAACGAAGAGGGCGACAACTTGCTGGATTTCGACGAGCTTGCGGGCCTCTTCACAGACGAGATTCCACTGCAGTTAGGACTCCCGCCAGCGTCGTTCCAGCCTGCAGTCACTGTTACGACGTTGGGGCCTGCAGCTGAGCAGTATAAGGCTGAGCCACAAGTGCAAGAAGGTACGGCGACGACACTATCTGGACGGTGCTGGCTGTCGCCGTGGGCGATGTATGCATCCCACACGGCACCTGCCTGCCACTGCAGGTCGGCCAAGCCTCACCCCCAGCGGAGCAGCTGAGTCTGAGCACACCCGCGCTCCTAACTGGTGAGTTTACGGGTATGTTGAACAACGACACGGGACGGTCAAGATCTTGACGCCTGCTAGTGCGTGCGTTGTGTGAGGGGGGGCAACCTGCTGAGCTGTGCAGCTCGTACGCGACGACAAGCGCGTGAGTTTTACATACTGCGTACATAGCCCTTGTCGTCATCCGCAGTGTGTTGGCTTTTGCTGCAATGGGTAGCTGCTGTTCAATACAACCCTTTCTCTTGGTGCAGGCCCAGCTCCGGCAGCGACAGCGATGGCTCCGACGGCGAACACCACGGGCCGGGGCAGGAGCAGCAGCCGGGGGGCGCTCGCAGCGGCGTAAGCGGCAACACGCGTTCCGGCAAGGGGGGCAACAAGGGCGGCAGTGGGGCCGGCAGCGGGGTGAGGAAGAGCCGCCGCCAACGCAACGCGGAGCAAATGGAGATGAACCGAGTCGCGCAACAGAAGTACAGGTGCGCGCTTTTACTGCCGCAACGTCTTTCGCCTGTTGCTGCTTGCTCTGCATGGTACACTGTGTGACCGACGTGTAATGTAGACGTAGGCAACGCCCAGGACTGGGCCCCGGATTCGGGCTATGCGGCCATCGTGTTGCATGTTGAAAACATACGGTACCATTGCCGTACTGATTTATTCTGTGCCGCCCCCAGGCAGCGCAAGAAGCAGGAGCAGAACGCCCTCCAGGCGGCCGTGGACATGCTGACAGCCCAGGTGGCGGCACTCAAGGTATGCGGGAACGTGGGCCAGCGACATTGGCCCGGGCTGCCGCTACCTGCACAGAACAACAGCCACTGAACGCATGGGCCAGTGGCTCACATTGACCGCAACCACAGACGGCAGGTGCTGGCAGGACTGTACCATATTTCGATGTGCGGGTGTGCACTTGCGAACCATCAATCAGCAGCCGTTTTGTTTCGGCATGATCCATGTTCCCCTTTCGTTGCTTGGTGCAACGTGGCTGACAACACGTGCAGGCGCTGGAGGTGCGCAACGCGGAGCTGGTGAACGCCAACAGCAGCCTGCAGGGCACGGTGCACGCGCAGAGCGGCACCATCACGGCGCTGCAGCAGCACGCCGCGCAGCAGGCGGCGCAGCTGGACGCCACGCGCGCGGCCCTGGTCAACAGCCAAGCGCAGGTGGGCAATGGCGGGGGCTATCCTCGGCTGTTGCTTACTTAATTAGCGGTATACTTTTAGCTCAGCAGAAGGTTTCGGATGCGGCTACGTGCCCTAGCACCCCAGAGCCGCATCTGCAGTCACGCTACACGGCGGACGCTACACGCCGCGCCCGTCGTTTGGCGCAGTGTCAGCGTTAGTAGTTGTCGGTTTGACCGGAGAAGGTTCTCGTCGGCGATGCAGCACGCATGTGCGATTCTCTGATGCTGCTGTGGGTTCTCTGGCACTGCTAGCTGCGTTGTAACTATACTCCCGGTATTAGACTGGTACATATACTCCCGCCGCCCCCGTGCGCAGGTGTCGAGCCAGCAGCGGGTAATCCTGGACCAGCAGGCCAAGCTGCGGCTGCAGGAGGAGGTGATCGCCAGCCTCAAGGACCGCCTCAAGGAGCGCATCGACGAGGCCATGCAGCACGTGGTGCCGGGCACCGTGTGCGAGAAGATGGTGGCGGCGGTCAAGGCCACGCTGTACGGCGCCAAGGACATGCAGGGTCTGCAGGTGGGGCCCACTTGCCGCATACGCGAATTCCTGGCGGTGACCGCAGAGTCGTACCTCGCACGACATATGCCCTGTTGACGCTCGTGCGTAACGGTCACAAAAAAGCCAAGTGCATGTATGCCACATTGCCAAGTGACGCGCGTGGGCCTTTGTCCAAGCCTTCAGCCAAGAGCCCAAGCGGTCGTTGACGGAGCTGTTGCGGTTGGGATGTGTTGCAGGACACGCTGGCCACGCTGCCGGAGCACCTGGTGACAGAGATCTGCAAGAACATCTTCCAGGTGTTCAAGGAGACGTGGCCCGAGATGCAGCAGCGCTGCAGCAAGATGGTCATGTGCCCCGCCAGCGTGCAGGGCAAGTGCACGTGAGGGCGTGGCGAGTGCGGTGTGCGACTGGGCCTATGGGTACGATCGAGCTGGGTAGACAGGCTGTGACGCAGCGCCGTTACATTTGTCACTTCACGCACGTTTGAGTGGTACCGTTGTCGATGGCTCGCGACGGCAGCACAAGCTCGGGCTGCGAAACTACCTTGAAACAAGACATGCGCTATACGTTTGTAGCTTTGTATTATAAGCATATTGGTGACACGTGTACCCCATTGGAGCATGCTTACATGCCTACTTTGATGTTGGCATCTCGCACACGTGTGTATCTTCAAGCGCCAGCTGCAGGGGCGCAAGAGTGTAGCCGCCCGGTCACCTGCAGTAGCGGTGTGCATGCAATCTATGGGAGCACCGCGTGCGAAGATATGTCGTTTTGGCTATGTGACGACGGATCGTAGTTGAAAGTAGTGCTTGCTCGAACGTGTCCTGTGTACGACATGCAGCAACTCGTACCATGTCCATGTCTTAGTGGACATGCCTTGTGTCTGCGGGTTTCAAGCCTTAGTATGTGGACGCATGAAAGAGATATGCAAAGATACACTGGACTCAACCGGTCCGTAACGGCACCCGGTTGCATGTAGGTTGGCCACAGGACCACGGCAGCAGTATGTGAAGAGTGGAGGAAGCCCAAACACAGCTGCTGATGTTGCTGAGTGCGTATGGGAAAGCTGCTTCTGATACGCTGGTATAAGTACGCATGACGAGGAAGCGGTCGATAGGATACTGCAACGCAAAGTGTTTGCATACTGCAGCTCGAGGCCCATTAAGCTGGTTGCGAGTTTGCAAAAACCGTTTAATGCAGCACCCTAATCTGTCCGCACCACACTACCGCTGCAAGCACCAACTCAACACCTACGGTAGCCAGCTGCAGTTCAACGCTGGCGTCGTTTCATAAGCGCAGATGCGTACGGTACGTGCAAAAAAGCCTGCCAACTGACTTCCAGCCTGTGGAGTCCATGGCTACTTGGCGCCTACGCATGCAGCTGTGGCTCGCCGGCGTCAGCACTGCCAAACCCGCACCCATAAGCGAACTACAATTGAGCACATGGCCCCACGTCTATGAACCAAACCGTGGCCCCGTCAGCAGTCAAACGCAGTAAGGTTACCCTTCATGGGCGTGTCAGACACGTTGAGGCGGCGCTGCACGCTAGTGATCACCCTCGGAGTCAGGCACACCGCCGCCGCGTCGCCTGGCGCGCTGCTGTTGGCCACCAGGACCCCCGCGGGCACGCCCTCCAGCTCTGCCTCAGCTCCCTCACCCGCACTTCCCACACCACCTTCCCCGCCCTCGCCCCCTGTCGCCGCCACGGCCGTTGTGTTGTAGCTTACACACAGGCTGGTGCCGCAGCAGTCGCTGGAGCAGTTGCACGGCTGCCGGCTGGCCACGCACACCTCCCCAGCACGTGTCTGCGTACGGCCACGCTCCCTGCGGCCGCCTCCGGCTGTGGTGATGTTGGTGACACTGACCGTCTCGTTCGCGGCGGTGGCGTTGGCTGTGGCAGTGGCAGTGGTGGTGTTCGTGGCGTTGGTCGGGCCGGGGGCGACCTCACCGACAGGTAGGCCAGTAGCCGGGTCGACGCAGACGCCAAAGCAGCCGCCGCAGTAGTCGCTCTTGCACACCGTATTCACGAGGCAGGTGGTCAAGGCGCAGGGGTCCACCAGACAGCGGACCTGGGGAAGGCCGTTGTCGCAGACGGGGAAGAGGGCCTCTTCACCAGCAGCTGCCCGTGCAGTGCCGGGGGCCTCGGCGGTGATGTTCTCGCTGCCAGGGGCGATGATGATGTCGCGTGAAAGGCCTCCGAGCCCTTGAGCTGAAGGCGACGGAGGCGCAGGGCTGCGGCGCGGTCGACGAGGAGGCTGCGCTGGGGGCGACCCAGCAGGCGGCCCTTGCGCGAGCGCCGGCGCGGAGAGCAGAGCGGCGAGGAGCAGCACAAACAGAGACATGATATCTGTAAACTTTGTATAAGTATGGGGTGCGCGTCAATGGAGTTGTTGAATGAAAGCAGATGAAAGTGTTCGCTGGGCACGTATGTCGCGCCCTACTGGCATGCATCATGCCTCGGAGGGGAGCCACTAGGAAAGCATGCCTTTTGCTGGGCGCAAGAAAAGGTGCATTGTGCACAGGCACGTGACCGTAAGCAAACTTCTACCAGGTTACCAACGCAGTGTTGGTAGTGGTGTCGGTCCACCGGTTTTCATCGCCCTTACAATGTAACCTGGCAGGAGCCTAGCGCACTGCGCAACTGCAAAACCATCGTAAGGGCTTGTGGAACAGCCAGAAGCTAGGAAAGGCGGCACTGCGACGGTTGCGCAGCGCAGTTGGACCGGGCCCAGAAGGACGGAACTATCCAACTGCATGACCCCTGGGTCATTACGAATTCCTGCCGCGAACAGCACCACTTTGATGCACATCGTCTTTCTGTTTAAAGTTTTACGTAAGGCTGGCTTTCTACGGAACGCAGCTGGCCAAACGGCGGTATCGAATCCATTTCGCGAGCACAGCACTTGCATGCTCTGAGTGCCGCAGGCCTTGTTGTATGTCAATGATTACCTTCTCGTTTGCTATGCTGCCAAAGGATTGATGTCAGGAAGGCCGGACAGGCTGTCTTGGCCGTGTTGCTCTCATCCCCTGCCTTTCTTCCTGGCCTTCGTTACTGGTTGTATTGCTATTGCTACGCATGCCATCAGCAATGCTGGCCCCTCTCGCGGTTGGCGCGCATTGCATCCATGGGGCAGTCGCGCGCCGCACCCTGGCCGCACCTCTTGCCAGCCAGCGAAGAAGGCGCGTTGACTTGCACCGAGCGTACATACAAAATATATGTTACTCTTGTCAAACATTCTTGTGTCAGCCCTGCTCTGTTGGTAGGAGGCGCCGCTATTGCACCAGGGCACCGGCTCGCGCCGGATGATATACACCGCTCTTGACAACTTCTACCTTACGGATGAGGAGCTGTCAGACAGCCCGTCTAGGAAGCACGGCATAGACGAGGAGACCGAGACCACTCTCCGCATCTTCGGCTGCGAGCTTATCCAGGAGGCTGGCATCCTGTTGAAATGTCCCCAAGCAGTCATGGCGACGGGTCAGGTGCTCTTTCAGCGCTTTTACTGCCGGAAGAGCATGCGGGACCACAACGTGCGGGTGAGAACAAACTCGAGGCTCTGGTCACCAGGCTTTGCCATCACCTCTCTGGGCCCTGCTTGGCTACTCCATAACACTTCAGTGCTCAGGACGGCTCACATGCATCTAGTCGATGCACTGGTGGTACCGCAGCGCGCATGCGATGGATCCTGTGTTGCTGGCTCCTCGTTTGCCGAGATACTCTCCCCCGTTCCTTGACTGTTGCAGCGTATGGCGTGCGCTTGTCTCTTCCTAGCCACCAAGCTAGAAGAGAGTCACAAGCGCACGCGCGATATCCTCATGGTGTTTGACCGGATCAACAAGCGGCGAGACTACCCTCCGGGAAAGCCCCTCCCCCTGCTCATACCTGAGACACGGGTGAGTCTAAGGTATTTGACAAGGACACGCGGGAGGAATAGTCGAAGAAGATGCGCCCTGCCTTGCAGCAGGAGCTGGGGGTGGGGAAGAACGTGCAGAAACTGTGCGAGTAGGACAACGCATCCATGCCCCTCACAGTACATCGTCAAGCCATGGATGGGCGACTCGCGCCTACGTGCTGCGGGTTCTGGGCGCTGTCCTGCTGGCTTTCCTTTTTCTCACATGATCTCCCGCCCCGTGGCGCAGTTGCTGACGGTGGATGTTGGCGCTGGTACCGCTCCCGCTTCTGGTCCACTTGTAGGAGTACGATCAGATGAAGGAGAGGGTCATCACCTACGAGCGTATCCTCCTGAAAACGTTTGGCTTCATCATCCACTGCATCCACCCGCACAAGTACGCGAACAGCTTCGTGCACAGCCTGGAGGGCAGCGAGGAGCTGCAGCAGCTGACATGGGACATCCTAAACGACAGGTGGGGTTACGCTTCCACGTTGCGCCCTTGGCATGCTATGGACCCCACTCGTTGGTATTAAAAGCCTGTCATGCAACGGCGCTGATGTCTTTCATGTCTCGTGGCCTCGCAGCTACAGAACAACGCTGTGCGTTCGCTTCAAGGGGCACGTGGTAGCGGCGGGGGCCATTTACCTGGCAGCGCGAAAGCTCAAGGTGAGCATTGAAAAGTCGGCATGTCGCATGCACTCAATTAGCTTCACGAGCCCGGTTCCAATTATACGTCCTTTGAAGCCGGTTCAGCCAGCATTCCGCCATAACGCATGGCGTGACTACCTTAACATGGCCCCTTGCCGCACGTACATGCAGGTTCCGTTGCCCGAGACCCCCCCGTGGTGGGAGGCGTTGAAGGTGCCCACCGACCAGCTGGTTGAGGTGGTGCTGGCCCTGCACAACCTGTACCAGCGCCCCAAGGCGCACTACATCGAGGTGCATCCGGACCTCAAGCAGCAGCAGCAAGCCAGCGGGATTGCCAAGCAGCTCACCCCAGCTCTGGAAGGCAACGACAGCCCGCCTGCTCCGCAGGACAGCAGCGTCATCCGGGGAGGGCCCGACCTCACGTCTCAGCAGGGTGGCGGGGTGCAGGCCGGGGGCACGGCTGCAGCGGCCGTCAAAGCCGCGGCTGCAGGCGGCAGCGATGCGCTGGCGGCTGCAGTGGCGCAGGCGCAGCAGATCCTGGCCATGCAGCAGGCGGGGGGTGCTGCTTCAGCGGCGGCCGCTGCAGCTGCAGCTGCTGCAGCGACAGCGCAGCAGCGGGTGGACCCGGATGTGGTGTCGACCGTGCACCAGGTGAGCTACGGTCGTACCGTTTAGGTACTGGCATGCCCCTTGTGTATCTCTGCTGCTTGGCTGCTGACCCACCCTTTCGAGCCAAGTTCCTGTGCGCGGTACCCGTCTGCAAGTTCTACGCAGTCCCGTCCTACCGCTTAAGGGTCATACACTGTACTGCGCGGCGTGAGGGTCATGCGCTGTGTTGCGTGGCCGCAGGGCGGTAACGGGGATGGCGGCGGCGCGGCGGCTTACGCCAACGGCACGGCGTCGACTGCAGACGGCCAGGGGGCGCAGTCACGGAAGCGGAGCAGGAGTCGCAGCCGTGAGCGGCGGAGAAGCAGGAGCAGAAGCCGCTCGCGCAGCAGGGACCGCGACAGGGCCTGGCGGAGCCGCAGCGGCAGCCGAGACCGGTGGGTATGGGTCTACGGGGCTGGGCGCGGTCATGCGTCTGCAGCCGTTCTCGTTAACCCTGCGTTGGCTGCGTGCTCGTTCCTGAAGCGCACATAACGTACGAAATTTCCGCTGATTGTGTATCACTCTTTCCATGCCCTTGCAGGGACCGGCGCGACGCTGGCCGGCGTGACCGCGAGCGCCGTGACCGTAGCCCCGACCGGGAGCGGGAGCGGGATCGTGACAGGGAGCGGGATAGGGGCTATCGCGAACCGGACCGCCGGATGCGTGACAGGGAACGGGATAGGGACAGGGAGCGTGAGCGTGAGAGAGACCGGGACAGGGAGCGGGATAGGGGGCGCGACAAGAGCGACAGGGAACGGGGCCGAGACCGGGACAGGGAGCGGGAGCGGGAGCGGGATGGTCGGCGGCGGGACAAGGAGCGGGAGAGCGGCCGGGACAAGGAGGCTGCGGCGCCAGAGCAGGAGGGCGGCCGAGATGAACAGGGTAAGCCGGCTGAGTGTCGTACAGACTGTAAGTTGCACTAGACCACAAACTCCTGTACGCCCTATGATGCTCAACAACATATACGCTATTCCTAGCGGCCACTGCACACGCAGTGGACCGGAGCGGACAAATACTTGCACTGAGGGCCTGCATGTGCACGTGCACTATATGCATTTCTCCTACGCATGCTACGTCTAGGCACGTGGTAGGCCTGACCGTGAACCTTGATATGCGGCGCTCCCGTGCGCCTTCGCTTTCTGCTGATAATACATCGCTTCGTCATTACTTGAGTGGTGCATACCAGCTCGCTCACGTGCCCTTCCGCGCTCGGTTCCCCTCTTGCAGCTGCTGCTCCTGCGGAGCACCCGAGCGGACTGCCGCAACCCCCGCCGCGGCCGCCGAGCGGCCGCAACGCTCGGCCAGCGGAGGAGTAGCGACCGAGTGCACTGCGTTTGGTTTTCATGTCTGTGCGCCTTGTGCAGCCTTGTGGCCTGTAGGGGACAGGGTACGCTACCGGATGACGTGCGCTTGTGGAGGGCTGTATGAGGTGCGACTGCCGAGGCGGGCAACCGCGGCGGGCCGGCACTGGAGAGGCTCCTCCTGAACTTGCCCGACACAAGGTGCAGATTGGGGTGGTGTGGGGAAATTTTGTGCGTGGGAGTTTGCCCACGTTTACCATGTAGGACCGTCGTTGCACCTTGCATAGCAGCCCGGGGAGTTAGTACTGCATTATTCTACACCACAACACAAAAAGCCAACAAAAGCCAAGTACTGATCGTATTTCATGTCCGGGTTGCACTTTCGTCGCGCTGTTTGACGGTTGAATCTGTTGGTACGGTGCAGGTATGTGCATACCTGCGGTCGGTCGAGCGGACTGCATACATACATGCTTAGGGCGGGTACGTCCCTGGCGAGGGCCAATTACCCATCGCATAACTGCGCCTTTGTGAATCATGGATTGGGGTACACCCTGCGTTGCATCAGTTGTCATGCCGCTGTTCTGTTGGTCTGCGCTGGGTGCGATGCAGGCGGCCCCGTTCTGTGCTGGGCGTGCAGAGTACTGGAGGAACGGTAAGGTTGCAACGAACGATAAGTCCCTTCGGAGTGATGCTGGACCTGCCTAGCACGTTACAATTGCGCCATTGTCTGGTGTCGTGAGCTGCGGACGGTGGGGTGCGGAAGGGCTTGTGCTACCGTCAGTGCGCCGCACCACTCGGGTGCTGTAGTGCCACTACATGACGTGTGGAAGGGGCGCAGCCATATCAGTGCCAGCATCGGGCACTGATCTCTGTAAGCTTCGGAGTCTGAAAGACGTGCAATGTGCTCCTGCGCCACAACATCGCGTCCGTCAGAGCTGGTCAGAGCGCTTCAGGTGCAGTGCAATCGACAGCCTGCCGACCTCTCAACCTTGTCAACCAGCCAACGACAGCGCAAGAGACAATATCAGCTGCACTTCAACAACTTCAACAAAACTCTCCAATTGCAGCAATCCACAGGAAACGTGCACGGCGGGGCTGCCGGCAACCCTGGCCAGCATTTAGGCACAAGCTCCATGCACTCTGTGCGTCCCTTAGGCGGTGGCCTCCGCGGGCGATGCGGGGGGCAGCGCACAGCGCTCCTCGGCCGGCCCGGTCTTGAGCACCACCTTGATGCAGCCGTCCGTCTGGTAGGGGGCACGAAGAGGTCAGCACGCACCACGCTGTCAGCTCAGTACGCCAATTCTAGTGAGCCAGTGACGGTGGAGGGCCCTTCGCACACCGGTGCTGCGGTGCAGCTGCCAGACCTACCGTACAAGGTCTGGCAGGCAAGTGCAAGCCCGCCGACTCGGCAGGAGAATGCAATAGCATGCAAGCTTGTAACAACGCTACCACAATTGAGCAAGATTGAGCCCGCAACACCCTGCATCCAAACTTGCACAGCAGAGCCTTTGTGCCACACAGGACACGATTCAAATTCCTGCATGGCCTGCCCTGCGCTCAGCTCCGCCCGACCCGTGGGTCACCTTGTCGTTGAAGATCTTGTAGGCGTGCGGCGCGTCCTCCAGGGGCAGCTCGTGCGTGATGATAATGGTGGGGTCCAGCTTGCCGCTGCGGACGAGGTCCAGCAGCTGGTGCCAGTACTTCTGCGAGGGGCACAGCGCATGGTAGCACGCCGAGATGTCTTGATTGTGTGGGAGCAGCAGCGAATTAGGCAAGGTTGGCCAGTGCAAGCAACCGTGTCGATGCGAAAGGCCAGTGGCCGGAGTTACTCTTGTATCGGCAAAACTTGGGTACGGTGTCACCTGGCGTCACATTACTGAAACAACCTCTGCCGTACCATCACAAGAGCGGGCTGGAACGCCTGGAGCAGCTGGTTGCAAGCGGTGCACTGTGCCCCACCGCAAACAGTGCGACAAAATTGTGAAAAGTTCACCGTCACATGCTTCTCTGCCTAGCAAACCGCACGCGCACCTGCACGGGCGTCTGCCCGGCCTTCATGGTGAGGCCCTTCTCCATGAAGGCCCCGATGTTGAAGCCGTTTGTCGTCCCCACGTACACGCCGATGCAGGCGATGGTGCCGCCCTTGCGGCAGCAGTAGATGATCTCGTTGAGGATATCAGCCGTGTCCGTCTCCAGGCCCACCTGCGCAGCCGAACGGTACCGGTGTGAGCACCACGCACGCATGCCGTACGTGCTTGGCGCGGTCAGGGGTGCCTGTACGGGTTGCGGCAACAAGCAGGCCGCCCACTGTGCTACCCCAAGGGGAACCCCTGGTATAAGCAAGATACGCACGCCCATCTGACCGTCAGGCTGCGTCCCGTTCCTTATGCACAACCCCAGCAAGTACTTGACTCCTGCACGCCCCTGCAAGGCGCCCCACGGAAACGCACCGTGCAAGCATGGCATACGGTAGAAGCCGTGCACGATCACGGCTGCGCTCCCACCTGCCACGTGCCCGCTTCGCTCCCTACGCCAGAGCACGCACGTCCTTGCACCCGTGCCCCCGTTCCCATCCTGGCCCCACCTTCATCATGGCCGCGTGCACCAGGGACTTGCAGTAGTGGAAGCCCACCGCCTCGATGCACACGTCGGGGCCGCCGGGGATGAGGTGCTCAAGGGTGTCCTTCACCTGGGGGCAGTGACCGGTGGGGAGGGTGGCGGGGAACGCTATCTACCGGGCAGGGGTGTTTCGACAGGTGCCAGTACTCGGGACGCCAGAGGAAGGGCGAACGCCCACGACTCATACTGTGTGCGAATAGGCAAGGACTGAAAGTACCGGGTGGTCTTGAGTAACATGTGCTGCCACTGTGCGGCGCCTGGCCAAACTGCGCTGTCGTACTCTGTACCGCCGGGTTGGTGTATTACAGTGTGCGGCAGCTCCAGTCAATGCCATGCTCATTGTCCCTTGTGTAGGCACAGGGACTGGATCGGGCACGCCAGGGAGCGTTGCACTCGAGGGTGCGCGCAAGGATGGAAATCTGGGCAGCAGCAAGAGGCCAGGTGCACATTTGAGCGCAACAACGGGCGCTGGCGCACTTTTGCCCGCCCGCACTCGCCTTCTCCTTGTCGAAGTTGATGGTGTGCAGGCCGGGGATCTTGGCCTTGGCGTGGTCCAGCCGGTACTGCACATTGTCGATGAGCACGATGGTGGAGGCGCCGCGCACCTGGGCACAGTGGGCGGCCAGGATGCCGCCTGAGGGCCACGCAAGAGAGGGAGGAACGGCCGGGGCGGCGCATGGTAAGACACGTGGCAGACCATACGGCAGCGGCATGTTCCTATCGGGGCTGAACAGCGGCAGGAAGTTTGGCATTTGGCCCTTTGTAAAGTGTAATCTGAGAACTGGTGTTTGAGCAGCATCCCTACTTACCTGTGCGCTGGGGTCCGTGTGCACTTAGGAGCTAGTATCCCTAAGACACCCAGTCTCGTCTCTCGCCCCAGGGATCGTCCTAGGCACACAGCTACCACATAGATCGGCATCCACAAGCCCAGTGCACCCCCGCAGCCCACGCACCCGGTCCCGCGCCCCAGATGGCCACGGTGGTGCCCTGGCCCACGCTGCCCAGCTCATTGGCGAACCAGGCGGTGGACAGGATGTCGGACAGCAGCAGCAGGCGGTTGTCGGGCAGGTCGGGCGGCAGCTGCAGCAGCCCCTTGTCGGCTGGGGGAGGGGAAAGGGTAGGTGCAGGTGCAGGTGCGGGGTCAGGCGGTTGTCGGGGCTTGTGGGGTGGAGTGGAGGAGGTGCATGAGGAGGGTGGATCGAGGTGCGGAAAGGTTCCTTGTGAGTGAGAGGGCGTGTAGCAACGGCTTGCGTGACCGCTTGTACGAGACGGTGCTGTCATTGGTGTCGCCCACGGTATTGCCTTGTGGTAGCCTTGCTTCTTTGTCGCACAGCTGGAGTGCGCATGCAACTGCATGCAAGGGTGCAGCGGGGCGGAGGGCATGTGCACGAAAACCCGAGAGCACACGTGCGGCCGCCACGAGCGCTGCCAAGGGCCGTGTCCCCAGCCAGCAGCCTCCGTAACACATAGCCCGTCCGTAACCCATAGCCAATGCACTCACCGAAGGGCACGCGCACGTAGTCTGCCTGTCCGCCCTCATAGCCACCGGTGATGTGGGCGTAGCCGAACAGACCGGCAGTGCTGCGCGGTGGGGGGTGGGGCGGGTGCGCAGGTGCGCGGAAGAGGTGTGGGTGTGCAAAGGAGAACGGGCGGTGGTGCCGTTGCTCGGGTGCACGCACCCGTACACCCTAGTGTCAGGCAAACCTTTGCACTACGGCGCGGATCAGCAACGCATAGACTAGGCTAGAGTGGCCCGAGGCGGCCAGCACAGCGTCACCAAAGCAAAGCTAAAGCTAAAGCTACAGCGAAAAGACGCTGACTGTGGGTGTACGGCAGACGGAGCGTACGGCAGCACGTACCGCGCGCCGTACTGCTTCTCCTGGTCCTTGGAGGGGTTGGTGACGTCGCAGGAGGAGAAGGCCTCGCGGCTGCAGGAGCGGCAGCTGCCGCATGCAATGTCGAAGGCGGCCACCACACGGTCGCCCGGCTTGATGTGCGTCACCTGCGTGCGGGTGTGGGTTACCGCGGCATGAGAGTGTCGGTAAGAGACGCGGAGAGTAAGAGCGACAACGGATTCTTGGAGTCCGGGGAAGTCAGCAACCGGTTGGCAGGGGCATGCCAGCCTGCCTCTTAGTCGCGTGGTTTACACTATTGCTTCATTGTTACAGGGGGCAATGTTGGCAGTAATGGGTTGAATTGGTGCAGGCGGCGCATACAGTGTGCACATGTCTGCGGGCGCATGCTGGCTTGCAAAGTGTCTTGCAAAGGACGACGGGAGCGATGCATGCAGCTGAGCGGCCCGCACCAGCAGGCCGCAGGGCACGTGCGCCCACCATCCGCATCCCTCTTGCAAAGCTCCTTTGCCCCCGCCACGACTGGCACAAAGCTGGCGCTGCAAGTACCAGTCCCAGACGTACAGATGCGCATCCACCTCCCGCCCGACCTCCCCTCGCACCTAGGTGCAGCGCGCCCGACCCATGTGGTGAAGCCTGCGCCTTCCCTATACTCGGCTACCCTAAGCCACCCACCTCGGGCCCGACCTCTTCCACGATGCCCATGAACTCGTGCCCCAGGATGTCGCCACTCTGCATGCCCGGCGCGCTGCCCAGGTACAGGTGCAGGTCGGAGCCGCAGATGGCGGTGGACGTGACGCGCACAATCGCGTCTTGCTGCAGGTGCGAGTGTGGGTGCGGGTGGGTGGTCGGCGCAGCGTTGGCGTGCGTGGTTAGTTTGGAAAGTGCGGCAGAGATGGCAGCCCGTAGTAGGCGCGTGTGCGTAGGTGCACAGCTGGGAACTTGTCCAAGCGTGTAAACAGGGGCACAGTCCTCAGGTACTGCGGTGCGGCTTGCACCGCCTCCTAGCACTCCCCGTGCGGCACAACTCGGCCCTACATGGCACGCATATCTTCATACCGGTACACATGATGTTGGTTGGTAGCTGCACGCACGCACCGGGTCGGTGATCAGGGGCCGAGGGCGCTCCTCCACCACTATCTTGCGCGCCCCGTGCCACGTGACGGCACGCATCTTGCGCTGCGGGTCCTTGTTGGAGGTCACGGTGGCGCCCGCGCTGGTCTTGACCACCTGCGGGTGGCAGCACAAGTGCACGAGGGAAGGGGTGGTGTGCACGTGCTGAAGGGCCGGGCATAGCAGGGGCAGGGACGGGGGTCCTGGGAATGGGACAGCATGCAAGGGCCCGAGGATGCGAGGAAGCGAGCACCTGCCAGCCACAGCTGTTGGGTACGAAACTCAGAAGAACTTTAGGGTCAAATTTGGAATTGAGGCCAATGGTGCCGTTGCTACCCGTATGTCAAGTGTGCTCTTCGGTGTGGTGATGCGATATGGCTGTTGCTGTTGTGGCGGCGGTGGCGGCGGTGCATAGGCAATGGTTAGCTGCTACGGCAGCGGACGGGTCTCTGCTCCCAAGCGCTACGAGCTCCGGACTGGCCCACCTTTCCTCCCAGGTTGCCTCCGCTCTTCTGCGGGTTGGTCTCCAGGGGGTGTCCGGCCATGTCCATCAGGTTGCCGCCAGTGTCCACCTGCACAGCACGCACACCCCGGGACGCAAGGGGGAGGGGCCGCGTGCGTGGGGCAGGGTGGTTGTTAGCGACGGAGGCGGAAGCTGTGAGCAAGGTTGATGACGCCTATGTGCACTGCTGTACTGTGTGGTGATCGTGCCAGGGTGTGCACACGCCCCAGTTTGTACACTGAGAACACAGCGTTCGCGGCACGACCCAGGAGGCGGAACACACGGGTAGGGCGCCGTTGAGGACAACAACAGCATGCACGGGTATGCCGCATGGAGCCGGCTGGCGGCGTGGGTAACCGGGCTACACAGGCTGTGGCTCACGGAGGTCGACGTGGCAGGCGCCGCCAAGGTCCGTTTGTTGGCGTTAAACTGACACGTCGGCCTGTCGGCTCTCACCTGCTCCTTGCCGTGTCCCGTCACCTTGTGGGCCACCGTCTCCAGCGCATGCTTCACAGCCTCCATGATGACCTTGCTGTTGCTGGTGCACGAGATTGCTTGTCGGCAGCGAAGGAGGGTCTTCGTCAACTACCGGTGACAGGTATGGCTTTGCTAAATTAGAGGTATACTGTATGATATTCCCGCTTTATCGTGTATCTTGAGCCTTTAAGCTGCACCGATTCACGTGCCTTTTGTTATCTGCAGCGGGGGTCTGCATGAGGCCCCTGTTAAGGCCGGTTCACCGAAGGTCATTGCGGCGACATGACGACATGACAACAGGCGTACAGCAGCCACGCGACGAAAAGACAACCGTATAGTGACACATGCATGTTACTGTCATCAACTGCCTGTAAGTTTCAAGGGAGCACGGTGTCGCAGACCCATGGGTCGCAGGTTCCTCAACTGTCAGGCGGCAGGGCCAAATGCCCGGCTGGCTGAATCCCTCGGCATAGCGTGGCTTGGGGAGATATTGCACCTGCCTACACCTGTCAACAGCAATATCACTAGCTGTGCGAGCTTTCGGCGCTCATCCTCGCAGCCAGTTTGCGTTTCAGCCTGCAGCGAGCATTGTTCATATGTACCGGTGTTGTATGGACGGGCCACGGAATCTTTGCCCAAGCATAGCATGTGATCTGTTGATTGCTGAGAAGGCGATGAAGGGAGCAGGAGTAGCGGGTGCGTGAATGACCGTGGTCGCGAGGGGAGGGGGCTGCAACTGACCCTGCCGTTCCTGTGACACGTGCGTAGGTAGCGGACCCTGCGGTCGTTTCATCTCCTTGCGCACGCCGTTTCAGTCCTTTTTCGCTGACTGCAAAATTCACCAGCAACTCTTTGACATCTTTGTTCTGCCTTTTTGCTGTCGTGTTTGTACCCTACCTGCTACCTGACTGAACGGCCGTCCGTCATGCTGTACGCGCGTGACCCTCACTCTGTGTGCCTCACACCTACCGTGGCCACCACGAGCGGCGCGACCCTCACTCTACTTGCCGCTATAGACCGAGAAATGCACGCAACCTCTAAGGTGAGTGAGAAAGGGCAAATGACGTAGTTAAACATAGGTCCCCGGACTGCGACTTTTAAGTGGTGAAGACGTCTCTCGCAAATTAGCCATAGCTTTATATGCCACCTAGATGCTGGGTTACAGTAAAGTCGAGTGCCCGCATGCTGTACGTGATCGGAGGTAGAGGTAGAACACCAGGACGGAAGCCCAGGCGAGCTGCTGGTGTAGCGTCGCCTGCAATCCGTCATTATCCGCAAGATACAAATCTTGAGCATCTCATGGTCCGTAGTTTTCACTGACGAGGTGTTGCTGATCGCGCTGGTCCGCTTACAAACGGGCCGAGCGGCGGAGGTGAACAAACTGTCCACACGGGGTTCTGACACAGCTGTCACACAACAGTGATATAAAGTTACAGCCAACACCTGATGATGGGCACAGCTGCGCTCCTGATGGCTATCAGTCTCCTCGCCATAGACATGCGCGGCGCGCATGGCCACGGCTACCTCGCCTCGCCCCTGTCCCGCAACATGCACTCAAACATTTATGACTCCTGGGATACTAAGGAGTACACTCCCAACCAGCTCTTCGCAGGAGGTGAGCCACGCGTGCGGTGCTAAAGCGCGACCGTGTCCATCCCCGTAGCACTCATCACGTCTGCCCGCGCACGCCACACTCTGCAACACAGCTTGCCTTGCCCAATTCCAAACGCTCTTTGCATCTATCTCCATACAACTTGTTGTTCATACTCGCAGGTGTTGGCGTCGTGTCTGGGGGCTTCTCACGGCTTTGGCCACGTGGCTTGTACGGCGTGTGCGGTGACCGCCACGACGACCCCGCTCCCCGCTGGATGGTGCCGCGGCCCGTGTCCGCCGTGTGGGTTGAGGGCCAGGAGGTGGAGCTGCTGGTGGGCATCACCGCAGACCACAAGGGCAGGTTCGCATTCCGCATCTGCCCCTCCACCAACGCGACTGAGGCGTGCTTTGAGCAGAACTGGCTGACCAGGTGAGCCGCTTGGAACACGGACAAGGGCGTAGGGTGTTACCAGGTGTTTTCATGCGCAGCTACAGATCTCACGCCGGCCCTTGTGCAGCGCCCACTTGCCACTACCCTGTCTCCCATTCTGTTCCACTCCTGGTGCGTCACCGTGCGCTGGTCCGTGCCAGCTGTGCCGGACACCTCGCTCTGCCCTGCTCCGCCCTCACCTATGCGCTCCTCACCTAACACCCCCTACGCCATGCACACCCGCAGGGCCGACCCGGTCCGCCCCGGCGCCCACTACTGGTACCTCACCTCCAAGGGCGACGGCAGCGCAAGGGAGTTCCCCTCCAGCCTGGGCGCCTACGCCAACACCCCCTCCTACGCCCTGCGCTACCGCCTGCCGCCCGGCCTCACCTGCACCGCCTGCGTGCTGCAGTGGTGGTACGCCACCGCCAACAGCTGCACGCTGCCGTGCACTGCGGAGGACCCCGACTGGAACCCCGCCGCCGGGCCCACCAGCTGCGACCGCCAGGGCATGGGCATCTGTGGCTCCAGCACCAGCAGGTACCCCGAGGAGTTCTGGAACTGCGCTGATGTCACCATCCTGCCCAGGTCCGGGAGTGGTGGCGCGACGCAGAGCCCCCCGCCTCCGTCTGCCGTGAGCCCCACCGTGCAACCCTCTCCCTCCCCGCGCCCGCCGCCTCCTGCATCCTCGGGCGGGAGCACCACTGGGCCCTGCTCGACGGCCAACTGGTGCGTCGGCAAGGCCACGGGACTGTACGGCAACCCCTGCGACGCCACGTGCGGCACGTACATCAACTGCGCCAACGGGGTGACGTACGTGCAGTCCTGCCAGGCGGGTCTGGTCTTCAACCCCGCCCTCAAGGTCTGCGACTGGCCGGCCAACGTGCAGTGCAACACTGGCGGGAGCGGCAGCAGCAGCAGCCCCCCACCTCCTCCTCCCTCCGCCACTCGGTCTCCTCCTCCTCCCTCCGTCGTCGCCTCCCCCTCCCCTCCACCCCCAGCTGCTTCCTCCTCCCCGCCCCCTCCTTCCGGCTCCTGCTCAACCACCAACTGGTGCACCGGAAAGGCAACAGGTCTGTACACCAACCCATGCGACGCCACCTGTAAGACCTTCCTCAGCTGCAACAACGGGGCCACCTACACCCAATCCTGCCAGCCCGGCCTCATGTTCAACCCCTCTCTCAAAGTCTGTGACTGGCCCGCCAACGTCAAATGCTCCCCATCCACCACCACCAACCCCTCCTCCTCACCTCCACCCCCGGCCGCCACCACCTCCCCGCCTCCTCCTTCTGCCGCCTCGCCCTCCCCCCCTCCACCCTCCTCCAACTCCTCCCCCTCTCCCTCCAGCTCCTCCCCCTCTCCCTCCTCCTTACCCTCGCCCTCGCCGTACCGTGTTGTGGGTTACCTGGAGAACTGGCGCTGGTACCAGAATGGCGGCGTGCCCCCAGCCCTCACAGCCTACCTGCCCCGCCTCACCCACATCAACTACGCCTTTGCCACGGTGTCGTACAGCCCGGAGCACGACTCGTATTACATGGACATGACCGACACGTGGGCTGACGTGGGCGCCTGTCTCACGGGGAGCTGCCCTCAGGTGCGGACGGATCTGCGTTGTTGACAGGATCTGTCCGTCCTGTCGCACCCACGTGTGCGTTCGTCCCAACCGTAGGCCGGTACGCACACACCTGCTTTTTTATACGCAGGCATCGGCTTGCGTGGCGATGCTCGCTTAAGGCGGTTGCATGCCGCACACTGCATGTGGCGCCAGCTCGAATTTACTTGCACCACATACCTACAATGTGCCCCTACTTCCTCCCCGCCTGCCTTACCCACAGACGTGTATCAAGCTCAATGCCACGTGCCCGGGTGACCGCGTGGGCATGGCCCCCACCACGAAGACCACCTCCACCTCCTGCCCCGCCTCCTGCTTCAACGGAGGCGGCGCTCCAGGCTACCCCCGGCAGTGCAACACCGTGGTCAAGGACCTGTCCACGCCCCTGCGCGCCTGCGGCCACTACGCCTACGTGCAGAAGTTCATCCGTGAAGCCGCCCCACACGTGCGCGTGCTCATTTCCGTTGGCGGTTGGTACGACAGCAACTACTTCACCATGGCCAGCCGCCGGAAGTACCGCTCGCAGTTCATCGACTCAATCATCGACTTCCTCGACACCTTCGGCTTTGACGGCGTTGACTTTGACTGGGAGTACCCCGGCTTTGAGCACGGCGGCCAACCACCGTACGGCGGCCCTGCCGACTACGGCAGCCCGGACGACGTACGGGACTGCTCAACCGCCACGTGCACGTTCGCCGAACGTACGCGTGACGGAGGGAACTTTGCGAACACGGTGGCGGAACTGCGGCAGCGGTTGTCATCCCGGCTTTCGCGCCGTGGAGAGCCGTACCTTATCACCATGGCGGGCCCAGCCGGCGTGGATAAGCTGAGCAAGATGGACATGGTCTCACTGTGCTCGTCCATGGATTGGGTCAACATCATGACGTACGACATGCACGGGCCGTGGGACGGAACCACGGGTCACCAGTCCGCCTTGGACGACCCGCAGACGGGCGACCCGCTCACCGTGGCGGCTGCCGTACGCGAGTACGTTGCACGTGGCTGCCAACCGAGCAAATTGGTGGTTGGCGTGCCGTTTTACGGTCGTACGTTCAAGGGTGTGGACCCGGGACCAGACCCCAAGCTGCCAGGCTACAAGCAGCTCTTCAGCTCCTCCCTGACGACGCAGCTCGGCTCGGCTACTGCCATGCCCAATCAGAAGACCATTGCGGCCAGCGGCATGCGCATTGTGTACGACACTGCTCGCAACGCGTCGTATGCGTACGACGCTGCCAGCCGTACGTTCATCACGTTTGATGACGAACGGGCCGTTGCGGCCAAGGCTTGGTATGTGCGCAAGGCGGGTCTGGGGGGTGCCATGGTGTGGGCTCTAGGCATGGAGACCCCCCAGCTCTGGCAGGCGCTTGTGGAAAACCTGTAGTAGTCTTATGGGGAGCTTGTGGTCGCACTTTCGGGGGATCCTGTGATATTAAGGGCCTGTGAATGGACCTGTATGTTGAGCTGTCCAGGAATGGACTGCGTGATCCTGCGTGACCCTGTTTGCTGAGACACTAGCAAACGGGAGGCCGATGTGGCCTACGGCGGCTAGCATCAAATAAAGAGGCCCGATGAGCTTGTAGTAGCCGTGTACAGGTGGTATACAGAACGCAGGTGCTGAGCAGGCACGTGTTGGCGGTTGGCCGTAGGGCTGCAAAGTCCGTCAACGTACAGAATTTGATGGGCAACTGCTGACTTGTGTACCACTGCGTAGTTGCAAGACTGCCTCACCGCCATGGAAACTGCTTATGCTATTGGCATTGGTTTGCCTGGCATGTACGGCATCTGGTGTAAAGGCGTGCAGGTGGTCAGCTGCGCGCGGCACACATACGACGCATACGTTGTATCAGGGTAAGGCGTGAAGCGGGCAGTGTTCGCAGGAGCTCCTGTGCCATACAATTTTGTTGCTCGAATTTTTTAGTTGCCCGTTTTGGAAGGCAGATCCAGGGTTGTTGTGGAATGGTGCTGTGGCCCATACTAGCTCTTTGGACAACTGCGAACTGCTAATGGCCCCCTGGCTCTCCGGATGTGCCCCTCTTGGGGTCTGTAACTGTAACTGTAACTGGTACCAAGGGATCTCCCTTGAACAGTAATGTGGGTTCCTGGCCTGGACGCAGGTGCCCTGACTCGACATGGGGCAATCCGTATCAGGATGCAGGGCGTGTGGAACTGTGGATGGTGTAGTGCAGTTGCGTAGCTGGGGTGCCGGGTCCCAGTGCTGCCCCAACACGCGACGTTTTGGCACCTAGTTTGCCACTGTAGCAGGCGAAGGCCTAGGCGCCCGGTGCGCGGTGCCGACAAGTCAAAGGTCTTGTATTGCATGTCAAGGATTATCAACAACCGTAGGCAATGGGGCACCAGTCAGGTTGCCCAAGTACGGTAGCGTACCGGTATGTCCCTCCGTAGTACCGTACATCCGCTGCCAGCCCGGCAGCCCCCTTTCCTCCGCCCGGCCACACTTGAATGCCCCAGACAGACCAATGAATGCAATGAATGGTGTTCATGGATAAGGTACACGTCAAGCGCGGCTCACACTCCACTCCCATTGTATACAGCACAGCAACACCAACATACGCCACCGCGCATCATACCCGCTCGCAATGCGAGCTTGCCGCTCCTGTGTGCGTCCAGTACCTTGCCAGCATTCATGGAATTTACAGCCTTGGAAACCGCCTCCATGTGGCGCACATGCAGGCCTACTACCTTCCAGCTGTTACGGTGAGGCAACGCCTGGCTCCAGGCACTCCTCATCCTGCAGCGTCACGTAAGCTGTGCACACGGCCACCAAGCAATGCTCTTCAACCCACAAGCACCACATAGCTGAACTAGTCACCGTCGCCCCCTGACCAGCAAGCAGCACAGCTCCCACAGCAGCGCTACAGCTCCCGCAGCACCAGCTCCGGTTTGATGTACTCTAGCAGCGTGTTGTCCTGCCCTGGCGCGAACTTGAAGCCCTCGGGCAGGAACTCCCGCCGCCGCCCCCTGGTCAGCGCCGCCAGCGCCGACCCGTGGGCCTCGCCCTCCGTACGGATGTTGTTGGTGGCGCCCACCAGGCGGCCGTCGTACACCATGAGGAACATGGGCACGGTGCGGAAGCCGTACCGGTCCTGCAGCAGGTTGCCCTCGCTGGCGTCCACCTTGCACATCTGCACAGGGAATGATAATGCAATCAAGGACGAGAAAGCGTGAAACGCCGGTAAGCTTAGGGTGAGGGAGGGAAGGCGTTCGCACGCAGAGGAAAACCAGCCCCGGAGGCTAACGAACCTGGGCAAACAGCAACAACTGGTGAGTTTGCAAAGGGGCAAGGAGCACACAATCTCCTGCACGGGATTGGCGGGTGGACGGTGTTTGCCTCCGCCCTGTACCGACCCAACCTCTTCTATCACTCCAGCCAACTGCCTCCGCCACCCATCACGCGCCCACATGCACCTGTGCTTGTGCGGCCGCTGCTCGCGCCCCCCGGCCTACCTGTATCCTCCCCGCCTCCGCCCCCTTGTTGCCCGCCGCCTCCTCCGCCAGCCGCCCGTTGGCCGCCTCCAGCGCCGCCTCCACACGGCTGCACACGGGGTTCCAGTCCGCCAGCACGCACAGCACGTACAGCGTGTCGGGCGGCGGCGCGGGGCCCAGCACGGTGGACGTCACCTCGGCCAGCCGCATCCACGGCAGCTTGGCGCGCCTACAGGGGCGCGCAACGGGGCGGGGGCAACACAGTTCCCGTTGGAGACGGTCGTTGGCACATGTGGGCGCTAGGTGGATAGCGTGGCAAACACGAGCGCTGGCTGTTTGCAGGGTGGAGCCAGGGGCTCGTTTCGCGTGTATTGCCGTACTTGCCACAGCTTGGCATAGCAGGCGATGCACGGATGGGGCTTTCAAGTAGGCCGGGTACACCGTGTTCAGGCGTTACTAGACGTGCACTGATGGAGGAGTTGCGCAGTGAGCCGGTAACGGGGCTCACTGCGCAAGGCGTCGCAAGGCGTGCACACAATTGGCAAGCCGCCATTTTCGGTGTGCAGACACCACCCGTCGTCCCCGTCGCCTCGGGCGAACCGCCACTCGCCACACTCGGACACTACACAACCACACCTCGCACCTGCTTGTTGCCATACCGGCATGCGCTCAACAGCTACCCACCTGCCCTTGTAAGTGGACTTTGCGAGTCGGTCCACGCTCCTCATGGTGCTGGCGAACCGCCGCTGCGTCTTACTCAGCTCCGGGCTGCCGTAGTCTTCCAGCCGCCCCGTCCCGTACCCCGACGCCGCCAGCCCCGTCGTGCCCGCCAGCGCGCCCGCCGACGCCGACCGTGCCGTGCCGTACAGCACACGTGGCAGCGTGTCTATGAGCCCCAGCCTCGCGTCCAACGACCGCAGGTCGTTGACCGTTGACGACAGTTTGCTGGACGGGTCCATGGTGCGAAGGGCCTTCTTCAGCGTGCCTACCCCAGGCCGCTCGGTTTCCACGTGATGTGGACCCGGGGGAACGTACAGAGACCCGACCTGCTGCTGCCGTTGCCGGATGGCACCGACGTCTAGCTCCAGCTTGCCGTCCTGGCGTGTGGAGACCACCTTGGAGGTGTAGGGCTCCGAGCGGCGGAGCGCCTCCCCGCACTGCCACTCTTTGACGCAGTCCTCGCACGAGAAGGTGGCATGGATGTTTTGTTTGTCTTTAAAGCGAAGCTTGATGTGCTCTGTCACAGCGAGCCTGCGTTTGGGCAGAGGTGGGATTGCGTGTGGATGGGGAGGGTTGAGGTTGGATTGAGCTAAGCTGTGGAAGCCGCAGAGGGCACGGCACACCGTACACTCGGAAGATGGAGAGCAAGACTCCGTAATGTCAGCTGTTACTGAGCACGGGCCTATCAACTGCGAAGGCCAGAGTTGGTCCACTGGCGGACTAGTGCTGACGGCAACCTTAGCCAGCACGGCACGGGCCTATCAACAGGCGGAATGAAAGCGCTAAGCCCTGTTCGTTGTTGTGTTGAAGCCCAAAACCAACTTAATGACTCCGATCAGTGGCAAGGCGGCTACATCGCTGTCAGAGTGGCTCATAACGGTGGTCGCCAGTAGACTCAGCTACAGGCGCCCAGCGCAATGTGCGTGCCCCCCCCACCCCTCTCTCCCACGCTAGCCCTTACGCACGTTATCTCCTCTTGACTGCTGCGAGGAAATCTGCCCCGTTCTGTAACGTCTCCCTTCTTGTCGCTGATGATATAGCTGTCCTCCTTGACGACCAGCCTGCACCCACCGGCCAGCATCCGTGTGCACGCTGAGCGACCCGTGTCGCAAGGCATCAGTAGTACTGCCGTGCACCCTGGGGCTCCTTACCATGGTTTTCCATTGGGATAGTTCACCCCTCCTATTCCACGCGAGTCAAATGAAGCAAGCACGGTGGACGTTTTCGAGTCCGCATGGAAGGTGATAATATGCCCGACTCGCTGCTTGCATATAACGACTGCTATCCGTCCATTTGGGTATAAGACCATGCCATCGCCGTTCGCGCTAGTCTTATCGAGAAGCGAGGGGCTTGAAGTTGACGGCTCGCCCATAGCTGCCCCTGATATAAGTCACGATTATAATTATAATTCTGTATCAGCTGCCTCCTATGCAACCTTGGCATGTCGAAGTTCCGTACGTCGTAGTTTAGGACTCCTGATGTCCCAGCCTCGTGTCCTGGGTGCTCTCCGCGCTTCACACTGCTTCATATCTGACACCTCACGCGCACGGCCCCTGGTAGGGTGGGGCAGGGTGGGGTATCCATGTACCG